>CAEGAE010032906.1:0-57029 GCA_903067095.1 Girardinus metallicus | reverse complement strand
AGGAAGGTCAAACCATCTCTTCCATTGATCGTAATGGGAAAACAAGCTGGATTCTCTGGATCCTCTGGTAAATACTGAACAAACAATTCTTCATCGAATAAAGAACATTATGGAGAAACATGAGCATCCTCCATATCAGGCTGTTATAAAACAACAGTGTCTTCAGTCAGAGGCTTCTGAGCTGCAGTAATACAGATTGCTGCAGGAGAGCCATGAGCAAAATCTACAACACATTTTTAACAAAATATGAGTTACAATATTTAATAAAGTACTTTTTAAATTATCCAGGCAAATTTGGAGAGGCCAATTAATCTGACAGTCATGTTTTTGAGTTGTGGGAGGAAGCCGGAGAGAACCCACCATGCACAGGGAGAACATGCAAACTCCATGCAGAAAGACCCCGGGCCGGGAATTGAACCCACAACCTTCTTGCTGCAAGGCAACAGCTCTACCAACTGCACCACTGTGCAGCCTTTATTTGAGATCATTAAATGAAATTGCTTTCAGGAATCACCTGAAATTCTTTTTCAGTATCAATCCGACTGTTTTGCTAAGGCCTCTGAGATTTTAGACCATTAGGGAAAAACAAAAACTGCTTCATGACGAAACAACAGCAGACGGGTCAGGTAGGAAGAAAGTGATGGAGAAGCTCAGAACAAGGAAGACTATAACAGAACATATAAAAGAATATTTTACTTGTTTTCCGAAAAAACAATTTTGTAAACATGTAATTATATTAATTAACATATTTAACATAAGTTAAAGCTTATTGTGCCTTTAGGTAGATGAACTGGAAATCACCTCTACAGAGCTACATCCTGCAAAGTCCCATTAGCCAAAGAACGGCTTAAATACTGCCTTTATAAATTAGGTCAGACAATAGACAACATTATAAGATGTTTTAACATTTTTGTGTAGCAGCTGAGTCATTTAGGTCTTGTTTAGCCCACAATAACACAATAAATTGTTCCAGCGATTATTGCGATATTTCATAATATCACTGTTTTGAAGCAACATACTTCAATACTGCCAAGACTGAAAATACTTCAAGTAAGATATTGACAAGAGCATAATAATACAAGTTTCCTCTCTCAAGGAGCAGTAAACTTTAATTTTGTAAAGAACACTTAAATCTCCAAATTAAAAACAACCAAAAAGAAGGAATAAAACAGAAACTTAAAATTAAAACGGAACATTACAAAACTGGCCTTCAGAAAATATTAATCATTACAATGGCAATTATCTAGTTCATTTTAATTTATTTTGCGAATAATTGATTCGTTGCTTCGTCACTGTATCGCGGTGCAACAGCTCCATGCGGTTTACAGAATAAATTGTCCATAGTAAAATAATAATTATTTTTGCGTGTAATCTAGGGGGGGTGCAAAATACTGAAAAAAAAAATACCTAAATTGTGCTTTAGAAAGTTAAGTCTTTGGCCCTACAAGATTCTTTCATAGACTTTCCATAGATGCACCTAAAAATATAAAAGATGGAAAAGAAAACAAGCTAAAAACTCCCTGTTCATCGAGAATGAGCGCGGAGTGTAACGGAGGACTCACCGTAGTACTGGAGCGGCTCAGCGGAGCAGAAACCCTCCGAGGTGGAGAGATACCCGCCTGCTGGAAAGCTCATCTCAGACTCCGTCCACTCTCTCATCTGGACCCAGAAATCCTCTCTCCAGTCTGTGACCTTTAAATCTATTTTCTCGCACCAAGAAAAAACACAAAAGCAGTCTGGGAATTCACACAGAACGTGGCGGATCTGGGTGGTGAGGAGACATTTCTTAATCCTCACGATGTGTTCAGGTCTCCACGACTGATATATACTTAAAAAAAAAAAATTAGAGAGAGGAAGAGTGCAGCTGAGGCTCTTCCTCAGTGGTGATGAAGTGCTGGAGGAGGGCCTGAGCGTCCCTCAGGGGTAGACAAAAGGGAAAGTGGGGACACCAGGGAAGGACGGGGCTGGAACCGCTGTCCAAACAGCTGGACCAGACTGCGACTTGATAAATCACATGAGACCTCCGAGACATTCAACACTCACTGCACGTCAGAATGTGTAAATGCGAAGTTTGTTTCCCAGAGCAGAGGAGAGTAAATATATCACTTTTTTTTTTTTTTTTATGAGCCGAAATGTTTTTTTTTTTAAGTGTTTAGAAACCAGATGAACAGAATCATTAAAAGTTTGTCCCATCCCCTTCCGGGCACTGGGAGTTTGTTTACTCTTGCCTTTTGTTTACTGCTGATTTGTTTGCGCTGCAGTTAATATTAGACAGCAGTTAAGGGTCTCCGGGACCTCCGCCTTCCCGAGCAAGGCGGTTCAGCCAAAGCAACAGGGGTGTCGAGGCCTGTCCTGCCGGAGGAAGACAGAGGAGCGACCCCGATCCGGGCCATGTAAGCCCTGGAGCGGGGGGCCCCTGAGACGGGCAGATTGATGGTGTCCTCCCGGCCCGCTATCATCCCCTCTCACTGACTCAATGTGGGAGCCGGCTGGAGGACGGCAGGAGGCGAGAGGGAGAGCCAGTCATTCTTTCTGAAGCTGAAAGCCGTCTCTGGTACCGCTGCGATCGGCCCCAGTGAGAAGGGAAGCAGGGATGTCTTTGTATGGCACACGCTGTCTTTAATTGGAAGAGGTTTCTCTTATCGTCCTAAGCGAACTTGAAGTATACTCATGATTAGACTGACTTAAAGTATGCTCAAGTATGCCAAAATCGGACATACTTAGTATATTTGTTTTTCACCAGGGTAAATTTAATCCTATTACCGGATTTGAAGTAACGCGTGAGATTAGCAGTTGTGTTGGATACGGAAACTCAGGGTTACTCATGGACCGTCGGAATAGGGACTTCAGGATCAATCTTGATGCCGCCAAGATTTCTGAGCTGCGGTTTGACAGAGGCCAAAGCACCAACAAATAGTTTGATTTCTGTTGCTTGGTTCTCAGGGGAGATGAGGAGTGTTTCTGTCTTAGAAAAAAGGGTAATTGAACCACTGCTTGATGGGACTGGCAGTCTATCGAGGAGGGTAATTCTAGACATCCTGTAGGCTGAAAAGAACAATAGATCTGAATGTTATCAGCATAGAAATGATCAACTCTGTTGGAGCCAAACTTAAGGTTGGGGAGTTCAGGGCAAATCTGTTCCGTTTTTCTGACATAGAAATGGAGAATTCCTACTTCCCATTACAGACAGAATGAACCAAGTGTCCTTTTGGTAGCAAGCTACCTAATTAACAACAACTGAAGTTAAAAACGACTTCGTATGGTTTCACCAAATGTAGAATTTGGTGCAGAAATGTGCAGCACTGAGCGGTAGGCCAGTCACAAAAACAGCAAAACTGTCAAAATGACTGTTTAGTAGGACTCAGTTGATCTTCAAACTCTTCCTTTATCACCTTAGAGTGGAGAGTAGCATGAAAATGACTGTTAACCGAATCTGGCATACATACAGAGTAGAGGGGGGGTTAAATATTGTTTAACCATATTTCATTCCACGAATCTGTGACAAGTCCAGCAGTGATGAAGCATCCGCCTAATAGTCTCCGACCTTTGACGGATATACGGAGGACAGAGAGCAGGCAAGTGGGGCCGAGAGAGGCTTTAAATGATGGAGACGACATCTGACAGTGCAGATGTCACCGTGGATCTTCTGGAGGCGTCATGCTGTTGGACACATTGTTGATTGCAGGCCTAAGTGCGAGGACTCGTCCCATGGGAGAGGAGTGTCAAAGAGAGAAGAAGAGGAGGAGGAGGAGGAGGAGGAGGAGGAAGGGGAAGGACAATTGGGACATTAGGAACATAATCGCATCAAGACTTCTAAAAAATGTGCTCCGAAAAACAGAGGATGTGAAAAGATAAGACAAACCCCACAGGATTTCTAAACAAACTCCAAACCGTGTGGAGTGTTCAAACCTTCAAACTCATTAGTCCCTCATAACTCAGAACTCGAGCTGTCAGAGATAAATCCAGCACTTCATAAATCCCGTCCTGGACACAGTGTCTGTCTGTCTTTATCGGTGTGCTGGCCGGTAGCTGCGGCTCAATAATGGCCTGTTCTGTTTACTGACACACTCGAAGGAGCCAGCTCTCACTTTAAAGTGGCCCCTGGATTTAGAGAGCAAAGTCCACGGCTCACATCTGAACCAGGGCAGGAGAGGGAGGGCTTTGGGATGTCATGGGGAAGAATGTCCACATCTCTTCAAGATTTTCTATTCGGACATTTTCCTCCATTCCACAAATCTGTGACAAGTCCAGTGATGGACATGAGAGTACCAGATACGGGTACTCTGCATGTATAAAGAGTAATATATGCCACAACGTTCCTTAGCTCTTGACCAGCGCCTGTCCTAGAGGCCAAGTCATCAGAGTGAACTTCAGTTTTCTAACTTCTGTAGTAGCAAACTAAACTGGCAGAGGCAAAAAAAAAAAAAAAAGCAGATTAAACTTAAAGTGTTTTTACTGGTATTATTTTGTCTCACTTTAATCAACAATACCGTCCACTGAATCCTAAAGTAATTCTGTTTGCTGATTTTAGAGTTTTTCTCTGATGAGCAGTTTGTGTTTCGGCAACTTTTCGTCTTGCCTAGCCTTCACCTTTTTTTTTGGGGCATGTTGACGGCACTAAGATTTGTCTCCCTTCATCTTATAGGCACAGTTAGTGTAAACCAACATGTAGATGTACATATCACTTAGACATACAGTAGGAAAGCAAACAGAGTCTTTTGTGCAACAGGGGAAACGTGATAAACAAATATGGTATTGTAAATAACAGAATAAAGAGTTTAAAGTTGTACCGTATGGGGCCTATTTGGTTGAACTTACTGGCAGGAAGAGTGAAAGAAAGTTCTTGCAGGAACTGGAAGCATCTCATTAAGACATTCCCAGCATATACTGTTTATAAACAGGCTCTTGTTCATGGCTGGTGATGGATGGACGTGTCCTGCTGCTGACTCTTCCTGCAAACCTCCCCGACTCCCCTTCTGACAAGCTTTCTGCCACTGTTTCACCACAAACACACACATTGATATTTTATGTTTCAGTATCACCTCCTCGCTGGGTGGGCCGCCTGCGTTTTCAGAGTGTGTGATTTCACGGAGGAGGGATCGTGTGTGTGTGTGCGCGTGTTAGGAGGGAGAACGGTGCAGCAGAAGGGTCGGCGTGATTCTGCTAATGAAGAAAAACTGCTAGGCTGTCAGGAGCAGGTCAAGGTCACGCAGAGGAGCTGGACACAAATCCATGCCACACTTTTCAGATTCTTATTTGAGATTTCCTTTCCACTTCACAGATATGTTCTGCACTGTGTCGCTCTAATGAAATCCAAATAAAGTTGCATTAAAATGTGAAACTTTTACAAGTTCCTGGTTAATAGAAGCATCTGAGGAGGGAAAAACCCTTAAGTAACGAGTCGTACACAATATACAATAAGGGAGAAAACAACGTCTTCGTTTTGTTTATTTCTTCACTGTACACGGACCGACTAGACATGTTTGTCATTTCCAATATAACACCAACTTTCACATCAAAATGTGCAAAACCAGACAATAAAATGTGCAAATTAAAGAGGCAAAAAATTGTTTTGAGAGTTTTAGAACTCAAGAAGTGCAATCAAAACTGGTCATGCATCTTCACAAAAACATCGAGTAAAAACCTGAAACTACAAGGAAAATATGAACAGTCTGCATAAAAGATCTACCATTAACATTTCTGACGTGTTTTTTGCTGCAGGTTAAGGGGGAGCAGATGTAAATACAAGGCAAAGTCTTAAAAGGACAATAGCGGACAGTGGAGTCATTCTGGCACATTTAACCACCACAGACGGGGTTGAGATGTGGTGGTTGTTGTGGGGAAAAAAGGAGGAAGAAACTTAACAGCACCGCAGTTTATTCAGAGGAAACCTCTGTGGAATGGTCTAGTCTGCCAAATACCATTGACATTTACAGAATGCTTGATGTTACGACTCAGAGCTCCATGTCCGACGTCTGAAACCCAGACACTAAAAAGCAGATAAAAATAAGAATTTTTACCTGTACTTCCATTGCGGCAATACAAAACCCCCCATCTGTAAACATTAATCAGGACGAACGTTTAATAAATAAAAACTAAAACTGATTAAAACTGAGTTGAGCTTCTCTGCAGGATCTCCTCCGTCTGTCGGTTCAGCTCGGGATCAAGGGCGCCGTCTCATCAGTTCCCAGGCTCCCGTTCACGTTCTGAACCGGAGCCTTACGGTAGATCAAGAACTGTACTGAGATCTGAGCGGCAAGGTCAAGGAAATAAAAGAAAGAGATCATTTAGTCTGGAAATTGTGATATTTTCCAATAATCCATTTGTTTTTCCATACACATCCAGATGCAGAAATGACTTAAATTTCATACTTTTCTATATAATTTATAAACCCATATATTGGGTTTATAAATTGAAATCAGGCATATGGACACAGTGCAGTCCAACACAGTGGGCGGTCGCAAATGATGGTGGTCTTAAAGTGAGTGAATGTCAGTCACACCACTTTAACCAATCAGGCAGCTGCAGCTGGTCCAGAATGCTGCTAAAACCAGAAGACAGAGAACTACAACCCAGTTCTAAAGTCCCTCCAATGGCTCCCTGGAGCTCAGAGAATAGACTGTAAAATACTGTTAGTTTATAAATCACTGAACGGCTCAGAACCACAACACATTAAAGGTCTGCTGTTGTTGTTGCATCAACCTACCAGACCACTAAAGTCTTCTGGTTCTGGTTCTGCTCTCCAGAGCCAAAGACGGAGAAGCAGCGTTCAGCTTCCATGCATGATGCTGAAAAATATTTTTCCACTCATCAAAATGTTGGTTATTTTGGGCAAAGACTGCAGCTGCAGCTTCATCTGATAAACACCAATAGTGGAGTTTTGTAGCAAAGCAGCCACCAGGGGGCGCCGATGTAAGCTTTTTACTCCCGTTTCCCATAGATCTGGGGATCCAGTGTATTCACTACTGAATACATCGTTTCAAACACAACCGGAGGACGCAGAGCAGAAACTGACAGCCATCATCTCTACTTGGCGCACTGTGCAGCAGCATCTCTCCGTTTACTCTGTGGAAGGATACGATGAGGTCCAGGGAGAGCGTTCCGAGGCTGCCGATGAGCCAGGGGAGGTGATGGACCAGGTAGCTTTTCTCGGTTTGGCCCCGCTCCGGGTTCTTCAGTAAGACACTCAGGCCATAGGTGGTGTTCCCCAAGATGACGAGAGCAAACAAGAAGTAAGACACTCCCTCCGTCGACTTCCTCTTAAACTGCGACGAGAAACGAGACGACCGCAAGGGAAGTGAATCATCTGAACGAGGGATGTGGAACGTTTTCATTTTCGACCTACTCATATTCATGTACACATTGCCACACAGAGAGCAGCAGTCTTTTCTACGCTGGATTATATTCACTTCCATTTTTGCAGTTAACAAGAACACTGAATCTGTCGTTTTTCACTTGGATAAGTTGTTTTTCTACTTTAGTCTCTTGAATACTTAAACAAACTCTTCAGCAATGTGTTGCACACAGAAGATGCACCATGTTCTTCAGAAGACATGCTCATCAGTACTTCAATGTAATGAAAACTTTCACCCGCTCAGACCCCAAATTGGTCTCTATGCATTCTTGGTTCTTCTAATTTACCAACAAAATAAAAAAAAAAAATAAACTTTTCTAAGCAAATGTACTAGAGCTATGGCCAATGGCAATGCTCTGCAAACTGCTCTTTTGACCTTCCACTATGGGTCTTAACAGCATTGGCTAAAAAAGATAAAGAACAACTTAAGTTTTAAAAATAGATATAATAATAAGTGCAGGTTTATTTTCCAGCTTTTTTCCCCATAGAATAATTACATTTAATTTCCACAGTAGAACGGCACTAAAATCGCCCGTCATCTTTATTTACGTCTACATTTCTCGTTCTGAAGCTGGAAACTATCTGCAAACATCAACATCGCATATTAGATTTCTGAACACGTTTTAGGTTTTTCTTCGTACTAAAATCTGAAAACAGGGATAAAAATATTACTGTTTTGAAATAACAGGCTTTCTGAAGGAGGTAACAAATATTTTAGGGCGTCTTTCTATCAAAAGCTCAGGTAATATTTGCGGCTCTAAATCCATTTAAACATGTCAGAGATAAATAAAATTATGGAAAAAAATGGCTCCTGCTAACTGGTGACTGAGCAGCCTCCCGATGATTTTTGATATTGCTGCATGTGCATAAACAGACACACATTTCACTTAATGAATTATATGAAAAAATGTTTGCTCCACTAACGCTGGCCCAGGTTCTTGCATCTCTTGGCTTTTGATGAGTTTATTGTTTTTATTGTAGTTCGAAATTTCCAGATAAACCGTCATAAAAAGAAAATGCCGAACTCTAATTTAATTTAAAGTCACATCGGACACGACATGGCCAAAACTGCAAAGGCATGAAACGGCAAAGGGGTGAAAACGGTAAACGGCTTCAACATTCCTTAAACATTTTTGCCAACCTGCTTGTCATACTCACATTTGTGTGCATTTGTGGCAGTCTAGAGCAGAGGTAGAGCACTGATGACACCGACCCAATGGAGAAACCAATAATCTCTTTAGTGGTAAAAGGCTGGGGTAAAGAGGGGCAGATTTAACGTTACCAATCACCAAAAAAAAAAAAAAAACGGCCAGACATAACTAGTTAACTTCATTCAGATAAGTAGATTATAAAAGGTCTGACCTGAACAGAGCTAGCATCAGCGGTTGAGAGCAAAGAGCGGCTCCTGAACCCAGAGAAGAACATTTCGGGTTCGGGGTCAACCGCGGGGCGGTGGGCCAGACCAGCAGTGAGGACCAGAATGCAAGAAATGCCCACGACGTTCAAAACCGTTCTCCCTGGAGAAGATGCGAAAGCAGAGGTCGACACAAGTACAGAAAACTGAAGCAGGTAGAAAAACGTTATATCAGAGTAACGTCGGCTCACTGTTTACCAGTCACAAACACACAGCGCTTGCTTTCAGCACAGAAGTATTTCTACAGCCGTCTCTCCAAAACGTCTTACTGGGACGATATCAATATCCAATATTAATATTGCTGTAGTTTTTTTTTTTTTTTTGCATCTTGACGGAAATAAATATTAGCTCTTAATACTGGCCCAGTTTTATTTATCGGACCTTTACCAATATGTTGATAAATGACTACTACTGGCCAACACCAGTGTTAGAGCCAATATTTTGCTAATCATTATTGGACATAAACAGTATATCATTGATATTTAGTGTATTTTATGTGTGGCTGCCTGGATTTTGAGGTCAGGTTTTGTGAGGAGCCTCAGAGTTTCCATGTCTAAACTCGTACTTTGTTGTTATTGCTGCAAACTTTGGTGCTAAATGTGGTCCAAACAAACTGGACCATATTTAAGAATACCCAATGAGTAATTGACGAAAATAAAAATACTCACTGTGAGCCGTCCTGTGTCTCATTTTGTAGTACATATACATGGTGAGCATCAGCAGGTCAGCCAAGACGTAATAAATCGCTGTGTAGACCTGTGTGACGAGGACAAACAGATACACACGTCTCATACGTTTCCTATGAGCTCAGATGCTTCAAGCTGAGTAAAATAACTAACTGATACAAGAATAACAATGTGACTTCATGAATAAGAATGCAATATGTGGTCATTTATTAGCTGGTAGAGTTTTTTTTTTTAAAGGCAAAAACCATAGAAGATTTTTTTAAAACATGAACATAGAACATTTGACAAACTTGAAATAAGATATTCAAGTTATGTTAATATATATATATATATATATATATATATATATAAGAAAAATCACCTGAAGTGGAAGCTGGTTAGCCAGAAAGGAGCCAATCAGATTGCAGGAATCGCCTCCCAACCACAGCAGCAGAAACCAAACCGACAGGGCGCTGTCCATATTCCCCTTTTTACAGGAGCTATAGTACTGACTGTAACCAGACACAGATCAGAATGAACTTTACATGACAGTTAAGCAAAACTACAAAACTGACTGAAAGAACAAACCCTTACGGTAGAGAGGACACCATGAAACAGACGATGGACAGGAGGCCCAGGCAGACGCTGGCCATGTCCCTCCCATCCTGGGCGCATTCCCCCAGGCCTTCCCAAACCCACCGGGAGCCATTCGGGCACATCGACGTGAAGTTTCCTGAATCTGTCCACCCGGGCGAGCTCTGGGTGAAGACGTTGCCCTTCCACATAGTCTGCTGGCCAAGAGACACGTCTGTTAGTGCATACTAGAATACAAGTGTCAATTCCAGAAATGCAATAACTAAATAATCAGAGACGGGAATGTGCTAAATCTTAGTCAGTTCTGAGGGGTGAGTCGCAGATCAAATATGGAAAAAACTTTGACTTTTCCCGCCCTCTTTATTCATAAAATGCTTATGAAACAATAACGTAATAATAATAATAACACAATCACCTTTAATTCATGCTTAAAAACTACTCAAAACAGTTCTGCAAAAAAGAGAGGAGGTGCTAATTACTTTTTTACATTGTGCAGGATTGATTCTGATCGCTGTTTATGCAATTAATAAAGGACATATTAACTTCAAAACAGCATTTTGTATTAAAATTAGTTTCATGACCTAAATTGAATCTGTCCAACCAGACAAAAGAGAACCCGTAAGTTTGAGGCATAATTTGTAATATTCACGTCATTTCTTCATTTTTGGCTGATTTCAAAGCCACTGCTCCTATCAGAGAACAAGTGCATGTTTTCTTTTTTAAATATTAAAGTGCTTAAAAAAAAAGAAAGAAAAAAAAAAGCAAAACAAAACAAACAAAAAAACAGGAATTTGAACAGGCGAGAAAAAGTTTGCTTCCTTGTTGCATTTCTGTCAATGTGGTAAATTAAGTCTTCACGAAAAACGTTTTCTAAACACATAATCAAGTAAAATACAGAAGTAAACCACCAGGCCTCAATGTGTGGCAGCAATACAAGCAAGACTGACATTGTCCTTTAAAGGAAACCAAAGTAAACAAATTGTTTGTGTCGGCCATATTTGGCTCAACTTAATCTGACTAAACAAACACGAGCAACAAAATCACATCAACCAAAAAACATTGAACTCAGATGTTCAGGTAACGCATTTGACGAGGTAAATAGATGTGGAAACGTTACCAGTGAAGGTAACAAATCTATAAAGATCAATATCAAAACAATAAACACATTGTCTAGTGGCTATCGCAGAGATTAGCAACAGAAGCTATCTACGCTACCTCCCATATGTGACCGTATTGGTTCAACTGTCCGCCAACAACGTGAACATGAATAATATTTGGTGTTTGCCTTGCCTGTGCGGCCGCTGACATGCCTGTGGACTCGTTTCTAAGCACAAAAACGTCGATCCGGAGGTTGGGAACATACCGTGGAAAAACACAATAAACAACAGCGCCGCTGTTCTTGTCCTCCCAACTGATTGGCTGATTTTATAAAAACGTATCCGCAAACGTACGTGACTTTATATGGCAGGCCGTCTTATCATAAATTTGTCTGACTATCCGTAATTACGTTCCTAAAAAATGCATTTTGACTAGACAAAAGTACACGTTGACTATCCGGAATTGTAATTTAAGACATCTGCATTTACATTCTGACTAGTAAGAATAATAATTCAAGTTATCTTCAATTACATTTTGCCGACTCAAGATATTTCAAATGACGTCATTAGATCCGTCATTTGAAGGGACACATATCCGTAATTATCTTGAATATAATTATGACTAGTCAAAATTACAATGCTATATATCTGAATTAAGAATTGCGTGGAAGCCCCTTTGTGCTGTCCAAACAGTTGCCACCAGAATTTTATGTTTGCTGCACAAAATTATCTGTAAATGCCACAATGTAGAAAGAGCTCGGCAATGTTGGATATGTATGGAGTGAAAATAGTCTCAAAATACCTTTGCGGGTGTAAAAATATTTGTGCGTGTGTAATATTGGATTTGTAACTCATGTAAGCATCTTTGTGTGTATCTGTGAAACATGATGTGTAAACCGTAAAAAGAAAATTTGTGCGTAACTCTGGGTACTTCTAAATATTTGGTCACAAATGTGAAGAAATTACAAATACAAAATAAAAGTAGACACACACAATTACAATTTCTACAAACGTTAAATTTCTACACAAACTTTTTAACTACACAAACCTCCTACGCCTACAAACGTTAAATAAGTACACACGAGTCGCCTGGTACACGCACACAAAACTGCATTTACGCACAGATCCGGTTACGAATCCACGAGGATTTTTGAGACTCATCTCAATCTCAGATTTGTGCATAAGTGGTGCGTTTAAGTCAAGATATCTCTAATTCATTTGGAGATATCTGAAAAGGAATTTTGACTAGTCAAAATTACAATTCAAGATATCTCTAATTTAGTTTTGTCTAGTCATTATTTGCTTTTAAGATATCTATAATTCAAATTTCGCTATTCAAAACTACATCTTGAATTATGGTGGTGTCATATCTTTAATTAGAATTATGACTAGTCAAAACTAAAATCGAGATGTCTTGAATTTACTTTATGACTAGTCATAATTTAATTGTAGATATCTGAAATACACATTTCAGATAGTCAGTAATTCATTGCAGATGTATTAAACTGAAATCTCCATACAAGTCAATGATAAACCTGACGTCATTCCGACTAGTCAGAATGTAATTAGAGATATCTCAAATAGGTATTTTGTCTAGTCAAAATATAATTAGATATCGTAAATAACTAAAACGTCTAGTCATAAATCAATTTGAGATATCTGGAATGTAAGGGCGGTAAAACCAAATGTATGTTAAAACGGCCTGCCATAAATCCCACAGAACGCGGTTTTGGTTGGGCAACTCTGAGCAACGCTCCAAACTACGACAATAAGGACAGAAAAAAAACCCAGCCACATAGTATACATTTCTCAGCACATAGAAGCAACCTCATTAACCTACATTAATTCTGTAACTAGTTCTAAGCCGATATGAACCTTTTTTTTCCTCGAACATTCCTCATTAAATGACAAACCCGTCAAAGATTATAGAAAGTTACGTTCGTGTTTTTAATATTTTACTACAAAATGTCCCCTCTATCATGACCGGTCACGTCAATTACATCGACAGTCGTGTTTACTATAATCTATTAAGCAGCGTAGCCCTCAAAACAACTGGAAAAGAAAACCAAGTTGCGTTAAGTCAGAAATGTAAACTTTTTAAGGTTATCAAAACACGTGTGAGCAGAGGAAATAGACAACTTACCTGAAAGGCTATTAAAGTCCGAAGCTGAATCTAAAATACAAACCGGTCTTCTTCCACTTCTTATTTTGTAGGTTTGTTTAGTGCTGCTCAGGTGTCAGCTGACCCGCGGCCAGACTGACTACTCAGCACCAAGTTCACTGATGTCAGCACGAATGAGTTTTTTTTTTTTTAAAAAGGTTTCCTGAAATCACGTGCTTAGTTCCGATCGGAACCCCTCACCGCCCAAAGAACAAAAACCGAACACAGTTCCCCATAAACCTGACAGAAGCAAATACAATCTTCTGATCAAACACTGAAACAGCACAAACATGCCTGTTGATCATCCATGAAAGAGGACTTGTGAGAAAGTCAGCAGAACGTTCTGCTAAAGCCCAGGAGGACTCTGCGACTTCTTGGACATAATTAATCTATTGCAGTGAAGACAGTAACTGATGGCAACAAAAACACAACCTTAAATATTTTTGAAAACAGTCTTTTCACATTACAACTACAAAATGTAGTTTTTTCGGATTAGTCATATCCTCCACAAGTGTAGCCATATTGTGACAATGGCAAGAAAAAAAAGCCGTTGTTGAAAGAAATCCGATTTGAAGTTTACCACAACCCAAGTAGAGAGAGACAGACACAAAACTGCAAAACAGCTGGACCACTGAGTTCCTTTAAATCTAAAACTCAGTAGGTTAGAGTTACTTTTGAGACCTAATCATGCAACATCAATCAATAATCTGATGTGCAAAATGTTGTTGACTGGGTGTTCTAGAGCTTTGCAACTTTGTGTTATGATGTAAAGCACTTTGCAATCTTATGTGCGGTGGCTCATAAAGGACAGCTAAATGTAAAAGCCAGAACGGAGGTCATGCTAGCAAGTTTCTCCTAACTTTAGTTGCATTTTCTTAACCCGTCTGAATAGGGCTAAAACGACTAATTGTTTTCAATCGTTAATTGAAATAGTCAACTAATTTAGTAGTCGATTAATCGTTAATTAGAGTAAACAGATTCAAAGTCATTTGCTGGGGAAAAAAAGAAGAAGCAGTAATTAAGTCAAAACTGTACAAAATATCTATACATTTTACATTTAAGTTAAAAACATGCTTTAACCAAAACTCAAGTGGTTTAATTTTAGCTTCACCTGTTCAAATACACTAGGCACATTCTATGTTATTGCATTTTAAACAGTAGTTTTTATTTTCTAGATTAAAAATAAAATTGAGTTGGTTTTTTTTTGTTTTGCATCGTTTAATATATTCCTGGTACTGCAGAATTTTTTTTTTAATCTGAATAAACATCAGAATAATTGATTACTGATATAATTGTTTGTTGCGGTTCTTCTTTTGAGCTGCCATACTCTTTTTCTTTTAGCATCACCACAGTAAACGGGATTATTTGAATAAAGATTGCCATTTATCTTACACCTGCAGTAGTTGAACTTAAGGAAACGACAACCTGCTGCACAAATGTGTCCCTCTGGTGTGCTTTAAGAACAGGTTTTATTGACGCACCAAAACACCTATACTGTAGACTCTCTTATGTACACAACGTTTCCACAAAGTCATACAAATACTTAGGCTCGATGTCAAAGCATAGATAATATACATCAAACAGAATAAGTCAAGTTAAATGTTTTTATAAAGAAATTGTTACAACTCTACAAATGCACATGGAGGATGGAAAAACAAAACAAATCAGTTGGTAGCTACGACAACAGAACAGGAAGTCCTACTTCAAAATCTGTAAAAGCGGGTGGGTGTCCTTGAAATAGAAGAGCCATATTTACGCTCTCGGGAGGAAACAAAATAAAATATGACAGAAGACTTGTAAATACTTTCATTCCAAGGCAACAATCTAATGAGTTCGTTTAGAAAAACGTCGTACTTTTTGTCTCTCCAAAATAAAAATAAAAAAATAAGAAACAGAGGCTGGGAGATGAAAGGAAGACAGTCTTAACTTCTTGTTTCTTTACGCTGGGCTTTTACTTGATGTGAACAACCTTGTCGTCCGTTTTCAACCGCTTGCGTCGAGGCTGAATGAAGTCCTCCTCGGAGTCCTCCGTCTCCACGTCCTCCCTCTCCTTCTCGTCGGAGGACCCGGGGTCCGGCGAGTCGGGGAAGTGTTGATCCGGGAATATGTCCTGCAGCTTCTCCTCAAAGTACAGGCTCACCGCCTTACCAGATATCGCCATCTCTGATCCCGCCTGTCGGAGGAGGAAGAGGAAGAGGAGGAGGAGGAGGAGGAGGTCGGAGGAGGAGAAGAAGAAGAGCGTGAGGAGTGACATAGAGAAGGAAAGGTGTGAGTACCGTTGAGTGTGGGCGGGATAGGGGAAACATGAGTGGGTTGGAGGCAGGAAGGAGGAAGAGGAGAATGAGGAGACAAATTAGATTTGGTTAAGACTCCTGGTGGCAAAGCGGCCCCAGCTCAACCTTGCTGTACAGAGCGAGGATGTCCTGCCTTCCGGTCCCACTGTGGCTCCATGAAACATCTCCGCCAGTGACTTACAGGCCATAGAGGCCGTTTTCAACGATACCCACCAAAACAAACAAAAGAAAAATATATTCCATAAAAGGAGATTTCCAAGGTTGCGTAAGAATGTAATGAGCATGGCTCGATGAAGAGCATTTCCACCCCGTTACGGACAGACATCGATCAGAGGTAACATGAAACTTTATGTTGAAAGCCTCAACACTCCTGAAGATAAAATCTGAAACAAAATCTGCACCACTGACGGTAATTCAACGGTTTTAACTGTACGTGTCCCAATGCAACATTTTTTTCCTTCTAATACGATACAGACGTTGTAGCTTTGAGTGTTGGACGACATCAACCCAATGTGACATCGGCATGAATAATGTGTACTTTTATTGCTTATTCTGTAGTGTGGAACATTAGAAAAGGCCTCATAAGGTGACATTAGTCAGAGAACAATAGTCAAAAGCAACAGGCACGAGAACAATTGACCCTTTTATTGTTAACCAATGGGTGTGTGTTCAGGATACAAGCGCTGCTGGATAGAAAGAGGGACGGCATAAATGTTTCTATGAGATTGTAGACACTAATGCTGACACTGGGTCCCAGTATCAGCATTAGGTATCTATATCATGCATGCTATAAGACACATCTGCTTCCAACACTATTTTGTAATACAGCAGGCTTTTTATTTAAATAAGTATTGTCAGAAGCTATGAACTGAGGGCACTGCATAGTAACTAACAACAAACAGTTTCACAATTGTTCCTGCTGATTTATAGAGCCGACTTCTCTGTTATGGAAAATCCCTGATTAGGCAACTTGCCAAAAATCTCACTGTAAAGGTAAAGATCTACATTCTTCAATGAGCACATACAGAAACTGGTGTTTTATCTCCAATACCAGATCGTCTAAAATATCACTTCTGTAGTTTTGTTTTCTTTGTGCTTTAATATATTAAAAGACTCCTGTAATGTCTGCTGACTCTACTCTTAATATGGAAAATTACTGGCCCCTGCATCAGAGGCCACATCTTTATGAAACCGGATATCAGGAATTGGTCGTATAATTCTGATCGGTGCATTCCTACAGGCTTCTCTTTCTCCATTCCTCAAATGTGTTTTGCGCCGTTTTATTTAGGTGTATTCACAGTAAATCTGGTAACTAGCATCCAAGATATTTCCTTAAGAACTGAAACTGCTTCGCTAAAAATTGTTACTGAAATAAACTGGTAAACGTGACAGAAGCAGAGGATGCCAGTTCTCCTGTTAGGTGTCAATAAACTCCATTTTACAATATTCCTGTCACTTTGGTCCAGGCAGTAAGATGAACTCAACTGGAAATAACATGTCAGACAAAAACAACCAAATAATCCCAAGACTGATGATCCTGCACCAATACTCCACCCTGGCAGCTAAAGGAACATTTGCATAAACAGCATACTATCTAAAACTGTTCCTGCCACTGAAAAAACTAACCATTTATACACGTTCAGTCATTTTGCATATGTAAAAGCTTTTCTTTTTACTGTGTAACTTTAGAGTCTTCTATTTCTGAGCGACTTGAATGAGGCAAAGCACTCATTCAAACCTCCTTGACCAGCTCATTGCAGATCCGACTCTGAAAGTTAAAACAAAAAAAAACAAAAAAACAAAACGCTCCTTTGTGTTAGTAACGTAAAACAAACTCATCCCATATGGTTAGTTCCTTCGACGTGAAGTCTACATTTGATTGCGATATTAGTTTGTTTTGAGTCAGTGAGCTTTATGACAGCATCTTGTGTCAGCAGCATATTTTCATGTTACACTCATTGTTTTAAGCCAGCAAAATATAAAGTGAAAGCCTCAATCTGTAAGTGAAAACAGTAACAGAAAAAGTGAAAGGAAAGCACTTAAAGAGAAATAAGATCCGTGTCGACCAATTTTCAGCATTTTTTTTTTTTCCTTTTTTAAAGGTGTATCGAATCTAAAGGCAGCTGCGAAGAGCTTCACTCGGGTCGTTTCCACACGTTTCTTGGAGCCTCAGTGGGAGGGAACAGGAGACAGGTGCCCCATTTGAAACGGCTTACCTGGGTATTAATCTCTTTCTCCTCATCATAAACTTGGATTATTCGAGACATCTAAAGGGGGTAATAACATTACAACAAAGACAGTGAAGCAGGAGGAGGAGAGAAGAATTCATAGCACAGGCAAGTTTAGTTCATAACAGATAAAGGAATCCGTTTCTTTTAAACTGTGCTCAGTTAAATCACCGAGTCAAAAAGTGCATCAATTAACAGCAAGTGAAGGTCGCAAACGATAAACGGAGAGCAACTTTTCCCCCTCTTTATGTGTTTCACCATGTTGTTTTGTGGTCCAAATAATGTGCATCCAATAGTCTCTTCGGTTTTACATGATGTCTTTTTTTTTTTTAAACGAATAAACACCACCATGTGCATTTAAGAATAAATATCACTTAATAAATACCTAGAAAGCTTCCTCTCTTGTTAAGAATATGGATGTTTTTTCTCACAATGAAAGCTTTTTTTAACAACCGTGTGGTTCACCGATGTGAAGCAGTGTTAGTAGTGAGTGATGGCAAATGTGAAAAGAAGATAAGATGCCTAACAAAACATTTAGTGCAAGCGATCAAAACTGCAAGCATCACAACCAATATGCCAGGTTCAAAATGTGGTTAGAGTAATAAGCATACAGGTGCATCTCTTTTTAAAAGATCATCAGAAAGTTAGTTCATAATGTGACATTTCCATTTTGCAGAGATGAATGGTGACAGATTCATTTGCTTTTGTCAGTTTTGAAGATTGTGGCCAACAGATGATGCCAAGCCAAAAGTTAACTCCTCTGGAAACTGATCCATAAAAAGAAGGAATATGGAAGCGTTAGGTTACAGCCTACACAATCCTGTTAGCCCACTGAGAAAGAAGCTATAGTGCCAAATCAAAGCTAAAAGTGTTGTGGTAGAAAAGTAGTAAAGTAACTGCTGAGTTTAGGCTCCCTGGAGTTTCACAATGGCTCTTTTTAACTTTAGCTACAAAATTAAAATAAACCACTTAATGTTTCTAACTTTAGATATCTGAACAATGAAATCTTTTTTCAGTTTATTTCTGCAATATTTGTCCTGAATTTCCACAAAGAAAAGTACAAGTAATAGGTTTTAGACCTGTTGTTGTCATTAGGCTGGAATCTATGAGTTGTTTTTTTTTTTTTTTAGCTTTGACATAATTTTATATCCTACAAAAAAAAAAAAAATCCAGTTAGCTAGATTATGTTTACTTTAAATCCTAAAAATAGAAATAAAACAATGGTTCATTAAAAATGACAAATTTCTAGTAGTAGATATTTTAAAGCAGCAATACCTGCTTTAATGACCGCGGTTTATTTATTAGCTGTAACCAACAATCATCTACACTAACACTTGAAATATATAAATGTGTGTTTATAAATCTTTCTTTTTGAAATGAATTATTAAAATGTACTTTTTGACTATATTGCAATTTTATGGAGATGCAAATGTATCCTTTTAATGGCTTCAAACACAAAATAAAAATAATATGGATGAGCAGGTGGTAAAAATGTGGAATCACTACTCTTGGATGGTAATAAATTCAATCAATCAAAAAAAAAAAAAGAAAGAAACCATAAGAAGCTTGTGGGAGAAGTGAAATCAAGAAATATATTAAAAAAAGAAGAATTTATTTGATGTATAGATTACCATTAAAAGTCAAAACAGAAACGTCTCTTTTGAGCTACATCTCAGATTAATCATATAAAATGTCCTGATCGCTGCTTCCATGTAGCCCCACTCTGCTTTTATTTACTTGACAAAAATATTTAGCTTTCTTCTATGTAACTAAATGCTCATAACAAGTTTAAATGAATGAAATAAATGGTACTAATACGTAATATTTTGCATTCTGTCGACCTGTTGATCATCATCTGAAGTCGACCTTTATGTTCATCACTCGCACCTGCTTTAGACATCTCAAAAAATGTCAATATTGTGGAAAAAGTTCAATATTTTTGTCACTCATTTCAGAAAGTGAAGCACACACGCGGCTCATCTGTCAGCCATGAAATTACTTTGTAATTTTCAGTCAATAAAATTACAAGAAACAAAGGCTCAAAATATTTCACTATGCCTAGCAAAGCTATAGTATGAGTTTTACTTTCTGAATGAGTGACAAAAATATTGAATCTTTCACAAATTTAACTTTTTTTTTTAAAAGTTTGTATTTCATATAATACAGAACGTTTGAAAGATTTTTGATGTTGTTGTTTTTGGTGACACTTCTCTTGCTTTTGACCTATTGCTCCTACTGAAACTGAAGGAGAAAACGTTTTAAGGGATTTCATAAGCTTACATCCAAGAGTGGAGATTCTATATTTTCCAACAGGGTTGCATAACTTCAGTGAACATCGGTGTGACTTGTGTCTGCATGCACAATTTTAGTCACTGCCATTCCCCAAGCAGGTTGAAGACTCATGCTGCTCACCTCGTTGTACTTTGCACAATTTTTGAAGATAAGGCGCATGTCATCCACAAACTCCTGTATGGACTTGTAATACTGGGAGCTTCGCAGCTGCAGCTTCTTCTTCACCTTCTTTAGGTCCATGGGCTGCTTAATTATCTTGTAGTAGTTGGGCACCTAGATCGAAAGACAGAGGTACATTACATATTGAAATATTTCAAAAAAAAAAAAAAAAGTGTTTATAAAATTGAGGTGTAGGCTGAGGTATCTGGGGAAAATAGTACAAATGTAAGATTTCTACTTCAGATTGTACACAAGCAGAATAAGTAAGTACAAAGTTAGTATCTTAAGCAATATACTGAAAAAAAGGCTGCACAATATCAGGAAATCATCCAGTTATGCCACCATCTCGGTCACTGGAAATATACGTTTGTCATGCATAAAGGGCAGTTAAGAGACCATCCAGTTCGCTAGATGCGTTATATTTAAACTAAACGAGTAGGACTGGACTTTTTACCTACATTTATGTTACGGAACAAAAGGGATGCACCTTTAAAAATATTTAGTTAAGAAAGATAACTAGAGGATGGGCTGAAGCAAAAAAAAAAAAAAGACACTGGTCGTAAAAATGATCCTTGATGATCAATTATGAATTGCTGAAAGAAGTAACAGCAAGCAGTGAAATATTTGTACATGTTGGGACTACGAATGGCCACTGTGTTTTAGTTAACAGTGTCAGACTCAATGCCTGACTAGCAGCTCCGGTTACACAGCATGATGTTCTCATATACAATAACTCTGTGTGTGTGTGTGTGTGTGTGTGTGTGTGTGCGTGCGCGCGTGGGTGTACATGTTATGTGCAACTGTAGACATAGAATCATAATAAAATTGGACCCGATCATTGGCTCAAACCCAGGGGCCCACACAATCCTTAGTCCGGCCCTGCTGGGATCCCTCGGATGCCATCTCTACTATTTTTCTCTACTGTGGAAAACATTAGATATGAATGAAATTGTGCACTAACAAGTTAGTGAATTAAAGCAAAAAACTATTTAGTGATCATGAATATAAGTAAAATATTTGATGTAATTCATGTAGTGCAGCTTGTTGAACGATGTGTGTGAAAGGTGGGAACACTTACGGAGCTTGCAACAGGTTCCCTAAAGCCCATGCTGAGCTCATGACAGAAAATATACAGAAGCAGGCGTTCACATCTCTGCAGACAGAAAAAGACAAAGTTACACGTCTTGTAGTCGTCATGAAGACGTCTTTGGTTGATGTTTTGACAGTGCTGACCCGCTGGTCTTCGGGACTCAGGCTCTGATCTCCTTTCATCCTCTTGCTTTCATCACAATACTCGATCTCTGGGTTAGCTATACTCCGGCAGAATGTGCAGAGAAATTCACCTCTAAGGCACAAAAATCACACAAAGTAGAGCCTTTAGATTGATCTAGTTTACCAAAATATGGCACAAAGTTGAGCTTTCCGAAATGTTACCATGGCAAAACATACAGGATGCACTTACTGCGGGAATATTTTTATGGTGGGTACGTGGCATTTCATGTGGAATACTTTAGGACAGCGGTCACAGCACAAAAGGTCACCGCCGTTGATACAAACAGCACACCAGTCTTCGTTGGGGTCGTCATCTTTCCCGCCACCGCCCTGCGCAGCATCGTGCGACCCACTTCTTTTGACTACGCTTCCATTGGTGAGTACAGAGCCTGTCTGGCTTGTCGTAGTGTTGGTAGAAGACGAAGTGCCATTCAGTCCAGAGCAAGATGTCTCGGACGTGGGCTCCGTTTTGACGCGTTCGCCGACGTCCCTGTAAGCATCTGGGCCTGAGGATGGAACGCCCAGTGGGCTGCTCTCTGGACTGCTCATCTGCAGCGACAACACAAAGGCGCACTTTTTTAGAGAAATGTTCTTAAACCTGCCACTTTAACACTGAAACATGCAAGAGTGAACATTAAAGCTGGGCAATAAATCTTCAATCTTTTTCACACCGGATGTGATTTTAATTGATTTTTTTCCTTTCCTCACATTCTTGAAAAAAAATGAAATGACAAGAAATATTTTCAAAAATGTGGCTTTTTTTTTTCAGCCATCCATTTTGTGAGTTCTATGACAGAGTAATGGGGCCAGGCTACGAAAATGTTTGTTAAATTACGAGAATATAATCATACTGCTAGCAGAATAAAGATATAGTTGTACCTGAGAAACGTCTTAAAAATACAAGAAAAAAAGCTTTGCTGAATTTATCAGGATGTGACGTGACGAGTAGTTCTTTCTTGGAAATAGATTAGGGTTGTTGTAAACTAATATTTTAGTAGTCGAGTAATCTATCGATTATTCTTATGATTTATTGAGTAATCTGATAAAAAAAAAAAAAAAGATTAAATAAAATATTGGTAAATCTAATATAACAGCTGTGTTACTATCGCATATCAACATCAGTCCAATTTTTCATTCTTGAGCTTTCCTAACAATAACTTTTCTGTAGCTTAGAAAATTAACTCGGAACAATAATAGCTCACCTTCTAAATTAACCAGAAGAAAACTTATACAAAAATCTGAAATTGCATTCAATTTAATAATAAAGACACTCACAAATACGCTTATAAAAATGTCTATACTCCAGCTTTTACTTTCTGTATTCGTCTTAACAGATTAACTCTCACCTTGCCCAAACATTTCTGTCCATGTTAGCGACGGGACTTGACACCTTCGTTTGTCACACACAGAAACTCATCTACCAGCTTTGTACCACCACGATGCGCTCCGCCACACATTTGTTGAGATCAGGATGATATGAAATTTATTTTCAACTACAGCCTGGCTCCGCCGTGTCCAGTCTATCGGCTCACCTGTATAAATACACCTGCAGAGCTCTTCTCCACCGTTCGCTCTGAACCAGCACCTCCAGGAGGAGAAGAGACTGCTGTAGTCCAGGCATTGTGCCTGTCATTTTAAGGATGCTTATTGGTCTCCCAAAAAATAATAAAAACCCGGACATTATCATCAATCAATAAAATCCTCCGAGACCAAAACTGAAAACTGGACGTCATGCTGCTAACACTTAGCTTTCATCAACAACTCAAAGGCGAAAGTGACGGCGCTGCGCAACGCAAATAATGACCAGGCCGGAACACAGTGCACTAAATAATAAAACATAAATTAACGAAGGTTTGAGGCAGATCAATTTTCCTTGAGGAATTTTAATAATCGAGGTACTCGAATCATTCGAGGAATCGCTACAGCCCCAAAATAGACAGTTAGCACAATCGATTCAAAGTCCTGCAACTGAAAATAATTTGATGGTGATGTGCAAAAACATTTAGAGTATAGTATCATATATTATCTCTAAAACTTACGCCAAAGTATAACTTCACAAGATGCTCAATATTTCTCAATTTAATTTTTAGTTATTTTTACTGATGAAGTTCTCATAAAATGACCAATTTATTCTCATTAAATGTTTTTAATCTGGTAACAGTACGAGGGCATTCTTGTAATATCATGACTTTATTTTTGTTAAGAAATTCTAAAAGTTGAAATAATTAGAAGCTGTAAAACATGCTTGTCAAACAAGACGACCACCGTGGGTGTACTGATATTTATCGCCCAGCCCTAGTGAAAATATATACAAAAGAATTTTGACCTAATTATCTGACCAGTAACTACATGTAAAACTAAAACATTGATTTACATCCAGCCTGGGAATGGCTGTCCGTACCATACAGGCGCTCCTCCCAGCATCTTTGCCTCGCTCAGTCTTCACAGAAGAGGAGCAGCTGTAGTCGTCCTCAGTGCAGGGTTCTTTCTTCACCTTCAGCTGCTCTGCAGCAGATCCACCACCCGTCCCCACTCTGCCAGCAGAGCTAGAACTGAACACAGACAAAACCCAGACATCAAAATATTAATGAACCGTAAAACTCAAGCCGCTCTCTTTATGCCTACAGATCATCAGTCCACTAATGTTAGACTGCGGCTACATAGATTTTTTTTCCTCTCCAATCAAAACTGTAAAACCTATGCTGAACCAGCAGGTGGCCGTTTGGATGAAGTCAGTCTTATGACATTGTTTACTGTTCCCTCTCAGTTATTTTTTCAGTTTTTCATTAGTAGCTTTACTGGAAACGAGGGGGCCGGACAGACCGAACATAAATAAACCATAAAAATGCCAGCTGCTGTTTTGGTTTCCACTAGGGCTGCACAATGAGATATTTGATGATATTGGTAAATGTTTCAATAACACGATGACCAGCAAAAAATAATATTTAAAATGTTTGTCTTTCTGCTTTGGGTTTATAGCAAACATCAATAGTTATTCCAGCTACTGGGAAAAAAAACCATTTTCATAAACAGGATCGTCATTGAAACAATTCAGTTGAAGGTTTTTTTTTTTTTTTTTTTTTTTACAACTTCACCGCCTAAGCAGTTCTTTACATCCTAATACATTTGTTATACTGGATTAGTGTCACTGAATATATAAAAATGCACAAAGAATGTATGGTATTTAAATAATTTGATAAAATTTATAGCAGTTTTGTCTTAATTTCTTACCACAAAACTCCAGAGTGGGCACAATTCAATGTCTCATAGCCTTTAATATTGCTGCAAAACAGAGGTGGAGACTCGAGTCACATGAATTGGACTCGAGTCAAGTCTCAAATCAAGACTTGAGATTGAACTTGAAAAAATGCTCAAAGACTCGGACATGACTTTGACACCATTGACTTGACGCCGTTTACTTAAAGACTTGATATTTTACTCAAAGTCTTAAAATTTAAAACACATTATTTATAAAGTGGCCCCATTAATTCATTTCACTCATTCTGTGCTAATAGACTCAGACCGTCCCTCTGTTTTTCCACACTCCGTATGTATAGTGCGCAAGCTGCAGCACAACCAATCAAATTAACAGGATTTTAAAATAACAGGGGAAAAAACGAGACACAAAAAAACGCTCAAAGCAGATTTGCTCCTGTGAGTAATTTCTTTTGGGTACATCAGTCATGAAATATCCAACTAAAAACGGAGTGAAACATGCAAAACCTGCAAGACCAGGATCTCAGACGGAGATACGACAACTTCCAACTGTTCAGCATTTGAAGTTGCACAAAGAGGTAAGCGGTATTTTTCTATTACTGAGACAACTGACTAGCTAACATCATGTTAGCAACTCTGGGCTACGTTGGTGATGCCGCTTATCTTTCACTTGTACGCTATGTTTAGTCCTGCTGTATAAATCCGGTGATTCAAACGTATCCACAAACAATGTGACCGTGTTGGCTCAGGAAGCCGGTGTATAGTGAGCGGACTCCGGATCAGAAAGCAGGTTCTGGACCTGAACTCAGGGAAGAGTTTCTCTCTGTTCCATCATAATAATGAACCGGGTCCAGTTCCATCACAGGATGGTTCATAAGGAAAACTACAATTTCTTACATACCTTTCCCAACCTGCTCCCGTATTAGTATTTTCCCATAAATACCCCCACGGCTCTTACAGTAGTTTTACTCCCTCCTCCTCTGACAGTAGCACCAGACAGAGACATTTCCCATATTCTCAAATCCAAACTTTGACAGGTACGGGCGTATTTGAAGACATCTATGTTGGGAAATTATACTGGCAATAAATAGATTGTTTACTGCGGTCAGTGCGTTAAGGCTACTGTTTTTTCAGTTATAACTCTTCAAATGGTGGCGTGATGGTCGTTGCACAGAAACCATTTACAAGTGGTATAAGTTTTCTAGAAAAACTAAATCCAGTAATTTTGCTGTCCTTCAGAAATCGTTGTAAAAGTAAAAAAAGTGTACAGTTGTAAGGATCCTGAACGTATCGCTGTGGGGGAGTCCTGAGTGGTAAAGTAGCACATTATTTTGTGTCGTGGTTAGTGATTCTGCCAAGCTTGATTCACTCAACATGTTTTTATCAATACCGAGACGTAAAATTAGCTGCAGATTTAACCCCACTTGGACTGGCAGATATTCATTTTATCATCTCATCCAAATTCAAAACCACTGCTTTAGTTGCAATGAGTGCACTGCGTGTTTGATTTTTAAAAGAACACATGGTCTATTATTTACATTTAGCATAATTGGAACATTGTTTTAAAAAAAAACAAAAAAAAAAAAAACGACTGAAAGGACTTGAAATTCCAAGCTCCCGACTTGAGACTTGACTCGAATTATGTCTGACTTGACTTGAGACTTGACTCGGACTTGAGGACAAAGACTTGAGACTTACTTGAGATTTGCAAAACAGTGACCTGGTCCCACCTCTGCTACAAAATATATGAAATCATGTTGCAGAGATAATCTATGCAAAATCCCAGTCGCTACTGATCGTTTTAGAGAGCGCAATGCAAAAATTTATATTTTTAAGGTTAAAAGAACCTTTTGAAAAGACCCTTCAAGCAGACATTTAAGATAATTTTCACTAAGTTCACATTTCTGTATTAAATGTGGCTTCTGTGTTGATCTGATGTAATATTCTAATCTTAAATGTTGTGTTTTCATCAGCTGTAAGCAGACAATCAACAGAATTAACCAAAAAAGACATTAATCCATATATCATTATTAACATAATTAATCTGTTAATCAGAGAACTGATTAACAGAAATAAATGAACTTTGCAATAATATCCTAAATTATTGATTTATGGCTGAATTTTACATGTTTTCATAACCATGTGGAAAAATTTGGATGATTAATTTTAAGATTTTTAAGGACTTTGCTGAAACCCTCTTATTAGAAATATATTCATATTCCCATAGTCTTGACAAGCAACAGTTAAGAGTACATAGAAACATGCATATTCAAATTAAAGTAAAACAAATATTGATGAAAAACAGAAAATTAAAAATAAGATACTACAAAGTAGGAGCAAAAGTACAACACAAGCAAAAATATGCTGTGTAGTTATTAAAAATGGCATCAGGAGATTAAAAGAAATGTGCGACTGAGTAGGATAAATAAAAAAAAATTTATATATTTATAGATTTTTATATTTGTGCGCAGAAAACAGAAATATCCTGTATTTCTGTTTACAAGAAATACACAAAAACTCTGCAAATATCAACAGGAATGAGCAAGCACCAGCAGGCGCGTTGTAAGACGCTAGAAAAACTGCAGTAAGGTCATAAACTTACCGAGTAAAGGAAACACTTCCATACTAAAGATATATTTCATATCTTGTGTTGCTTTGGGCTTCAACGTTCTTATAAAAACTGCATCACACTCCCAGCACTTGGTTTGAATGTTTCTTCCCGCAGACAGAATTCCTATGGAATAATCAAGAAATATTTCTCCCTCCGGAGGCTTCAGATGTGAAAAAGTAACACTAAATCCAAGGGTAATGCAAATGTTTAACGGCTGATGGAATACACTTTTTGCTTAAGGACAGCCTGGAATATTACATCCAGAAAAAACCAGAAGAGACTTTGAACTCTCCCCGGTGATCCTCTCCAAGTCGCTGCTGCACTGCAGACACCGAGTGCTTTTTTGGCTCTTAGTTTGGCCTTCAATGACTGATTCTATAAATCAAATAGATCCTTCATCTTTACAAGAAAAGCTCTTTGGCTTTTTCTGGACACGTGCCTGTGTTCATCATTCTGCTGCACAATGAAATGCTCTCCACTGGTCTGACTAAGAGCACATGAGCGTTCCTCCTCCACCTTATTACTTCCAGCAGGAGTAGAGCCATCAATAAATGTCTGAGTGGCGACTCTATGAGCAGGAAATGGTGAGAAGTTGTTGGACATACAGAAGAGGGGCTCTTTCTAACTAAAGTGTTGTTCCCTATTCTGCGTGCTTCCCTCTTCTATGCATGCCGAGAGGAATTGACGTTGGCTTCGACCCTCCATTTAGTTCTTTAATTTGGCCGGTTTCTTGTTGCGTATTTGAAACAAGAAACCTGCTTTTTGCACTTTCATTTGTTCTGCAGCACTGAGGTTTTAGTTTCTCCATGCAAATCCTCGTTTTTCATCAATATTCGGATTGTAAAAAATATATTTTTCTATGTCTCTAACAGAATTTGTGCTAATTTAAGACTTTTTAGGACATTTTAAGACCATTATGAATGAGATTAAGGACTTTTGCCAGTTGCAAAAAGAGATAAAAGACAATTGTTGTCCAATGTAATTAACATTAAAAGTACACCTTAATTTTTAAAACAAATTAAAGGCTTTTTAAGGCCTTAATTTTAGATACAAACATGAATTTAGGAATGAGCAGACACCCCGTAATACTGTATTAAGCCAACAAGCACATCTACCTACAACTCAAATCCCAGATGAAGACAACTGGTCTTCATTCCCAAGTTATATTTGAAGCTCTGATTTGCTAATGCTTTCTCCATTTCTTTAAAGCCCTTTTCATTGCGTCACAAAGCTTCCCGTAGTATTACCTGCCTCTGCTGCCTGTACTTGACGTACTGGAAGGTCGCGCCGGTGTGTGAGCGTTGGATAGACCTGCCAGAGAAGAACATGGACTGTGATAAAGTTGCAAACTTTACTTTTCCTACCTAAACAGTTGACGGAGTCAGAGGGGGGGGGGAGCGATAAAGTATGACTGTCTTTGAGCATGCGAGTACCTGACGATCCAGGAGAAAGGGTCGACAGTCCGGGAGAGGGGTTCATGTCTGTTGAGCCCAGCTGGTGTTGTTGGCTGGCGGAGATGCAACGAGAGAGGAGGTATCCCAGATTGCTGGAACCAGCATCTTCCAACTGACAACAAAAGTCAGAGTTTATGAACGTGTCAACGAGTGTGTGCAGATGCAGAGAGTTTGCAACTATGACAGAGTTATATTGCAATGATATTTGGTGGTTATTCCAACTCCGGGTGAACAAAGAGAGAAATTTTTACATGACAAAATACATTAAAAAGGTTCAACAAGACATGGCTAATGAATCAAATAGCATCGCTGCACAACAGAGCAATCAGTGCAATATCACAATAAAGAAGGACTATTTGAAAGCAATATTTGGAAGGCTGTAATATGTGAGGGCCATTACTTAGCATTTCATTAATCAGATTATTAAATATTATTATTATGAAGTAATGTTTTCCTAATGTAATGCAGTACCTAAAAACATCTAGGACACATTAGAGGTAAGTAAAGAGTGTGCTTTGGTTGGGAACGAGCAGATTTAGGTTTTACGAAAGCACAAACTTGATGAGTGCAACAGGTTTTATTGAATCATTTAACAAAAATAAAGGCATTAATAGTTATGTCAAAATCTAGTTGAAACTGATGTGCAACTACTCAATTAGTCTTTAAGTTTACATTTCTGTTCCAAATGATCACAAAAGCTATTAAAATGATGGAAAAAAAAGAGATGGTTATTCATATTTACTTGAGCCATTCATCTTCCACATGGAGAAATATGATGTAAAACACAAAAAACTGACTTTAGTTTTAACTGAACAAATCTGGATTTTTGGGACTTTTCACTTATAAACTGATGTTCATGACGACAAAACGACGAGAAACGGAAACCAATTTAATCGCTGCAAATTCCTCTCTGGTGTGCAAGAGGTGACCTGCTCAGTCAAGGGTCTGGTTACCGTCAGAAAGACAAGCCGTGTGTGAGAACGCAAAGAACGGCTGAAACACTGGTCATTAAAAATCACGTAAGAAACAAAAAATACTAAATTTATGACGCAGGAGAATATTGTTTCTGTATGCTTAATCCACTCAAAGGTAAATCTTGTAATCATGCCAAGAAAAGGTGCTAGCGTTAGCATATTTTCTCAAACTCCAATGTATGTGAACAAAATCAGTAGAAGAATTAAAGACTTTAGTTTTGTACAAGTTAAATTGTCCTCTAGAAATTATCCAGGCTACACATGTTAACACATTACATCAGCTTTCTAAAACTCAATAACCCTGTAACTTTAAAGAACTTATACTTCTTACTCTATTGATATAAAACATTTGTGTTGTGTTTTAATTAATATTTAATGATCTTGAACATGTAATTTAACGTGTTGAAATTAGGGGTGCACTAATTGCAGTTTTACAGCCGACCTGACCTGAGTGATCCGAGTGTGGCAGTAAACGGATTTATTATTTTATATAAATACAAAAATAGATATTTTTGTAACCTTTCAAGTTAAATAAGCATGTTTATTGTTACAAAGTGGACAGTAATGACTTAAACAGTGACATGCAAGTGTGCCTGTGTCATCAGAAAATTCTAAGCCATGTTCAGCTTAGCATAATCTTTAGCTAAAACTAATAAAGCCGTTTACAATCTATGAAGCCTATTTCCTTAAGTGCAAAGTCAGACAATGGTGCATGAGAAATAAACTGTCTGCAAGGCATATAATGGCAACAGTGACTGTTGATGTTCAATAAAAAATAAAAAATTACACGCGACCTTCTCATTGTTCAGCTACAGCACAGACTAAACAAATTCCAGAGTGTAAATGAATGAAAGTTCTGAATTCTGATACCTGCCTGGTTTCTCCCACCAACCTACGTCTTTTTCTCTGCAAGTCATAATCTCTCCTTACCTGAGAAGACCCTGCATCACCGTCCTGCTGCTGGCCTCTCGTCTAATTCTTCCTCCCTGACTCTTTGCTCTTTCTATTGTGGCAATAAAGATTTCTTTTAAATATGTGGAAAGCAAGCGAGCACAAGTTCTGCACTGAAACTAAAGAGGATTGGGTTTACTCCTCCTATTAAGTAACCAGCAAACAGGTAACAACAACATTAGTTGTTCTTCCAGCTTAACATGATACACAGGCCTGGATTAACTAGCCATCATTTAGATGACATTATCTGCAGGCAGCAGCATTACTCAGCTTTCATGGTTGTTTTGATGGCTCTGGCTGGTTTGCACATTATGCAGCGCTGCTCAGCAGGTTTTAAAACAAAACAACTTAAAACATCAAAAAAGTGTCCTGAGATTTAAGTTTCCTTGTAGTGCAAAAAAGAAAATGCCAAAATGCAGCAGCTTGGAGGCTACCTAAAGGTAAATGAGATCGGTGGAAAGTATCGTTTTCACATGTATCGGCCGATTGCCCAAATTTAAAGGAATCGGGGTTGACATGATCGATGGGTCCGCCCCTCGGTGAAATATTATCTAAACCATGTGAATGGACACTTTTTTCCTTTTTGTTTTTAGAAATCCTGAAAATTGGTTGCAATATTAAAAACAAAGAAATATTAACAGAAAAAATGCCATGTGCTCTAGACAGATTAGATGCAGTGCATTTCTAATACGGTGATTAGAAACTCCTACCTCTGGTTATACAGAGGTAGGAGTTTATCACAATATTTTGTGCCATTTCCTGTGATAATGACAAGGTGATTACTGAAAGTGCTTTAAAACCTATTAAGAAGGAACAACTTACTAATTGTTAATAGTTGCATTAAGTAGTGCACTTGTATCACTTAATGTACAACTGTATTTAATTGCATTTTTCAAGATATTAATATTTGTTGGTGCCTTTATGGAACTAACTGCAAAAATACCAAAAGCAATACTCTTGAAAACATTTCAAATGTCGCAATAAATCCAAATTCTTACAGTATAAAGTATTTCATACTACCAATAACGGTACGATATTTGTTATAATATTCATCGTCTTACCAATAAATACCGGTATATGCAAATCTTGGCACAAATATAGATTATTCACCCCAAATGAGCAATTGCAACAAATAATCTGAATTTCAGTACTGAGCAAAAATAACTGAGATTGTTATTTTTCTTCTTATCAAGAAGTGCTAAAGTTCACTTGTAGGTCAGTATAAGAGCTATGGACGTAAGAATCTGTTGTGCCAAATAGTGGGACAACTGCAGGCTGCAGCATGAGCACTCAAATTGTTCACATTATTACACCTGCAAATGCTTGAATACAGCTGGACTAAGCCATGTCTTGATAAAGTGTTTTGGCAAATCTAACTTTGATGTAGTTTAAAAATTTTCATCTAAAATATGCACACCTGGATGGGCGGTATCTCAGGGAGACAGGGCAGGTTCTCAGGATTAGTGACAGAGGGGATGAGTTCGATGGGACCAATTATGGGGCTGGCAGGGCCGCGGTGTGCGTGGGCACCGGCCATGCTGGCACTGGTCGGACTCGTGGGACTGGCGTTATGCAGGGACGCCACTGGGAAGGGGCCAGCGTGTCCGGGGTTGGAATGCTGCACAAAGACAGAGAGAAAAAATGGAGGGCAAGGACACACACACACAAAAAAAGAAAAAAGTAAAATAAGATATACGGAAAAACAAAGGGGAGGAGAAGAAAGGTTGGGAACATTAAAGAGAAGGTCACTCTTAAAAAAAACAACAACAAACTATTCAGAATGTGCCTTAGAAACAACACGACTTCATAATCATGCAGGTGATCAACCACACATGCTGCACAAGACACATGAATGACAGAGAAAGAAAAAAGTGCCAAACCCCTGATTGGAGTAAGAAACGAAACCTTTGGTGGCTCATCTCAGATTCTAAAGACATCTGGACACAGAAAAAAAAAGGGGCTGGATATAGTGGAGGTTTCTATTGCCTCGTCTCACATGAACAAAAAAAAACAAACAGCACATTTCCATGTCTGCAGAGTGGTGAAGATCTAACAGGATTGATAAGAACTCCCTGTAATCTGAGGATGAGCATGAATCTTAAATGCGCTTTCAAAGCATATACATGCTCAATCTAAAACTGATTGACTTTACCTATGATCTTACAAAAAAACTTAGCTTTTTATTTTATTACCAGCCAGTAGCTCTTTAGGGATATTTCTTAAGTTATCCACTAAAATTTATGGAGAGCTAAGAAATCTTTTTGGATAAGACTTTCAGAAACTGTCGTTGGCTTGTCTATATTTATTCATCATCAGTACAGCAAAAACAAGAGAGAAGATTAGAAGACGCCCATCAGTCTGGAAACAGCTCGACTATGTTTGACCAAACAATATTTTTTAGTAGGCTCTCTGAGAACAACCTTGTTCCTGGGATATTCAGTTTATTATTTTAGTTTTCACATAATTTCACTTCAGACTTTCTGTTTTAAATAAAATAAAATATAAACAGATTTTTTTTTTTTTTTATTTTTGTACCAAAACAGTGAAAATGTGTTATTTTAATCAGAGTTATCGTTCCGTAATATCATTACGGAACGGATCATTCCATTACTACTAGACAGGGAATGATGTATTTAGGGATCGCAGATTAAAATCAGCCTGACTTTATTCTGATATTTGATGAACTGCACACTCAGAGTTTATGCATCTAGTTTTTCTGACATTTTTGCTTTGAAATTTCTCTTTTTTTTGTGCATTTAGGATCTTTGATCTTCAATTTTACCACTTCTTCAGCTGAACAAATTATTCTTCTTGGAAGGATATTTTTAAAAAGTATCTTTATCTAAAAGAGAACCACAGCAGACCACAACAAAACAAACACAAATTGACCAAACTTTAATGTTACTATAAATTGTTTAATTATACCGAATTAACAATGCATAGTTAAGACTATGCATAACTAAAGCTCTGCATAGTGGATTTTTATGTAAAATCCACCCAGAATAAGTTCCTGGCTGTTTAGATGAGCCTCACCTGTCATATTTATAAAATATCTGCAAACGTATCAGAATAGAGAACAAGAACACTCATTCTGACACAAGTCAAATGTGTGTGTGCGTATACTGACCTGTCTTTGTAACTGAGGCTGCATCATAGGGGCATACTGCTGTCCGTTAAGTCTGGGCTGAGCTGTGGGCATCCGGCCTTGTGGTGGACCAGCCAGACGCATATGATGGGAGGAGGGGTACATAGAAGGGTTGGTCCCACCATTGATGGCTCCAGTTCTTTGTAGCTGCTGCATGCTGATGAGCCTTGGAGGCTAGTCAGAAAGAATACACACACACACGCACACACATATGTATAAATTGATCATAATTGGTCAATTTCCGTGAAAAAGTGTATGAACGGTGATCGCCGATCATATAAACCGATCACCTGAATCTCACTTTGTAGCCTGCGTGGGCAGCTCATCTGCTCTTTTCTACTGCGCAAAAGCCAGTACAAAACAATTATCCATGCTCTCAGTTTTGATTTACTAACTCAAGATTATTTATTTTGATGCAATGTGCTTTTAACTTTGAATGAGCCTTTCCCCTTTTCTTGGTATTATTTGATATAGGCAGTGTGTCAGATCCCAAGTGATCAGCGTCACCGTGTGTGTAGAAGCTTCTGACCTGGCAGCCTTATAAAAATACTGTTTGACAACATCTGGCAACAAAGTTCGAGCTCGATCAGAGGCACAATCTAGTGAATTAAAATTAAGAGGGAAGGTATCTGAGTAAACCTGAAATAAAAAGAACAGAAAACAAATGGGCATTTTATAAGTTGGATAAATGTTATTGGTACGCATACCACAATATAGCACATTACGTTTAAACTTGTTTAGAGAGTATTTCAGGATTGATAAAATCATCAGAAATCACAGTCCCCTAAAAACTGGAGACAAACAGATAAAACGCTACAAATACATAACTTCAAACAAAAGACAGCATTTTAACAAACAGTATTAAAAGAATTCACTTTCTATTACTGGAAAGTTCACCATACCTGCTGCTGAACCAAAGGCGGGCCGCCTGGCCTGGGATGCTGCTGGGACATTTGGGAGGCTATACGCATTTGTTGCTGAATCTGCTGCTGCTGCTGTTGTTGCTGCTGCTGTTGTTGCTGCTGATGCTGTTGATGTTTTTGCTGTGCGTATGCAGCTTGTTGCATGTGTTGCAGCCTGAGCTGAGCCAGGTTGATCTGCCCTGGATGCTTGCCGGGGTGACCTTGGCCCGGTGAAATGGCCGGTCCGCCTACCATCACACTGGGAGGTTGTGGAACTGGAGGAGGTTTTTCAATGACCAAATTACCTAGGAATTAAAAAAAAAAAAACAAACAAAAAAAAAAAAACAACCCAACACTTATCATTTAAAAATAGGAAACACTGTGAAAACAGTTGTGAAAGTAATTTTTTTTCTACATTAGTTTGAGAAATGCCATCTTAAAAGCCATGACTCAAAACGAAAACAATTAAAAAAATTAATAAATATTTTTAGTTTATTTATTTTTTTTAAAAAAAAGGAACATTTAGAATGTTTTACTCACCTAAATTAACAACATTCTTAGCCCAAAATGTTGGGTCACAGAAGAACCGTACAACTCCATTGGACTGCGGGGCTGGCTCCAGTCTCGCCTTGAAGAGCTGGCGAAGCTGGTACATGATCTACATCCATTCGCACAGAGTAAGGTTATTGATTTCATTATTATGGCTATAAGAGACCAACTGAAATCTTATTCTGTCATGTTTTTAGGACAACAAAATCCACCATAAAGTCAACTCATTTGGGTGGTCTCTTATTATAAAGGATTAAATCTACGCCTCATCTAAAAAGGAAATACTAAGCTATTGTTGTGGTCCTAGTATGTTCCTCTATGCCCACTTAGAGGTTATAAACTGTTATTAAGCGCAACCTGCCAACCTTCATCTTACGCAACTTCGGTGTTCTTAAAAAGCAAACAAGTTAACTAATAGAAACTGGGATCTTCTTCGAGTAAAACTCATTAGTGTGTGTGTTAATGGTTTTGATAGAAACTACTTGGATCAGCATGTTCCATGAGTGAATAAGTGAGTCTTATGAGAAACATACCGGCCTCTTGCTATAGAGCAGTGCAGTGCTGCTGCCTGAAGTGATGGCCCAGTTGCAGAAGTTGAGCACATGGTGGATCTGTTGAGCCAGCTGGGTGGTGTCCTTATGCTGACCCATCAGCCTCAAGCTCCTCTCTTTGTTCACGCTCTGAATAAACATGGGGATTCGGTTGGCATTGCCGGAAAAGAATCAGTCAATTACAAAGCTCAAAGTTGCCTCCTAAATGATCCCAAACCACATTGCACCTTGCCGTTTAAGAAGGGCCTTTGAATGTTTGTGTTTTGCAATAAGGAGAAATGAATCTGAACTAAAACCATAAAAAAACATCTAACAATTTTCAGCTGCTTAGGTTGAAAATGTGGAAGGAATTCAATGACAAACAACTGAATATTAACACATAAAAGAGTATCAACGCTAGCATGAAAATTCTTACATGTGAAAGGCAGCAGTTCAAACAGGTTTTCTGTCAATCCTATGTTTTGTGTTGTATGAGTTTGGTGACATAACACAAGTAAAGCTTGAAATAACCAGATCAGATCATTTTATTTGAAGGGGTGTGCATAAGACTGACATGACACTGTCATCAGCATGACACACCACCTGTCATGAACATGAAGGAGTCTTCAATAATATTTATGATTGTTGTCGTTATGCGTCATTCGGTAAATAATAAAGCTTTTAATGCAAAGCTAACGTTATTTGAAATGCCTTTTCTATGACAACTTGACATGAACCAAGACAAAAATGACTTTTTAGACATTTTCAGTCCGTCCCTGTTTGCCTCAAGTCTTCCATCATCAAGCTGGAAGCTGTTACTGACTTAAACAACTACCACCCAGTTGCACTAACCCCAGTCATTATGCGGTGCTTTGAGAGGATAAACCTAAAACACATTAAGGATAACCTTCCTGCTGGTCTAGACAGGCACCAGTTTGCCTATAGGAGGAACCGGTCCACAGAGAACGGTGTCTCCATTGCACTACACACAGCCCTGACATATTCCATTCCATTTTCTAATAATTGCTCCAACAGTTGATCTCTTTCCCCAAAGCTGCTTGGCAATTGCCCCGTAGCCCTTTCCAGCCTTGTGGAGGCAATTTTGTCTCTGGTGTCCTCGGACAGCTCTTTGGTCTTAGCCATGTTAGTAGTTGGAGTCTTACTGATTGTGTGGGAGGGACAGGAGTCTTTATGCAGCAGACCTTCTAATTTAGAATAATAAGTGGAGTGGAGGTGGGCTTGTTAGAGGCGGGCAAACAGATCTTTGAAGGCCAGAAGGTTTGCTGATTGGCAGGCGTTCAAATACTTACTCGCCTCAGTATAACACAAATAAATTAAAAATTCATACATTGTGATTTCCAGATTTTTTTTTTAGATTATGTCTCTCACAGTGGACATGCACCTAAGATAAAAAATTTTAGACCCCTCCATGATTTCTAAGTGGAAGAACTTGCAAAGGGTGTTCAAATTAGGGCTGTTGTAAACGAATATTTTAGTAATCGAGTAATCTAACGATTATTCTTACGATTAATCGGGTAATCAGATAAAAAAATAAAATAAAATAAAATATAACACCTGTGTTACTATCGGATATCAATATCAGTCCAATTTTTCATATTTGAGCTTCCCTAATAGTTACTTTTTTGTAGTTTAGAAAATTAACCTGTAACAATAATAGCTCACTTTCTAAGTTAACCTGGAGAAAAGTTATACAGAGATCTGAAATTATATTCAATTCAATAATAAAGAGGCAGGCTCACAAATACGCTTATAAAAATGTCTATGATCCAGCTTTTAGTTTATGTATTCATCTTCAGTGAGTTTAATAGATGAATACTTACGTTGTCCCGTACCTGTCAAGTTTTGGGTTTGAGAATACAGGAAATATCGCCTGGAGTTGGGGGGGGGGGTTGTTCGAAATAGACTGGGGACAGAACGGTAGACCAGGGGACGAAAGTAAGAACAGGGGGAAGCAATACGGGATATTTTTCGGCGCCTTCGTTCGTCACACCTAGAAACTCATCTACCAGCCATGTACCACCACGATGAGTTCCGCCACCCGTTTGTTCAGACCGGCATGATATGAAATGTACTGTGCAGTTCGTCCGTAAAACTACACTTTGCACTGTAACCGTCAACTACTCAGCCGCCCGCCATGTTCAGTCTATCCGCTCACCTGTATAAATAATCCCGCCATTCGCTCTGAACCAGCAGCTCCCGGAGGAGAAAAGCTGCCATGCTCCAGGCATCACACCATTCATTTTAAGGATGCTTATTGGTCCCCCAAAAACGATGAAAACACGAGCATTATCATCAATTAATAAAATCCCCACGGGCCGAACCTGAAAATTGGACGTTATGCCGCTAACACTCAGCTTTCGTCAACAACTCAGAGGCGGAAGTGAGAGCTCCGCTCAACGCAAATAATGTTCCGGCCGGAAATAATAAAACATAAACTAACAAAGCTTCGAGGCAAGTAAGTTTTCCTCGAGGAATTTTAATAATCGAGGTACTCGAATCATTCGAGGAATCGTTTCAGCCCTAGTTCAAATACTTATTTTCCTCACTGTAGATGTCATGACTGTCAAAGTCAAGCTAGCATAGCTGACCTACTTCCCTCTCCCTCACTGTTTTTAATTCATTAAAACTTTTTCCTGATCTTGCTATCCAATTGTGGTAGTGTTGACAAATTACTATCAAAGCACTGCGACCCTTTTTCTTTTATACATCACCCATACATGTAAGGGTGATGTATAAAAATTCATACCTCCTTTGTTGACAATTTGACCGCTGAAACGAATAGTAATCATCACAGTTTTTTTGCCCTTCAGCAGGGAAATGGGGGTGTGAGATCCTGTGCATGTGATGTGTACATGGTGTGCACAAGATGGTGCGCATGTGAAAGTGTTTTTTTTTCTTCAATGTCCTTTAAGGGGCTCTGTAGTTTAAGGTGTAAAAAAAACAATGCAAAACAACAAAAAGCTCCAAAAAAAATATATCAGATGTAAATTAAATATTAATTTCAAACGTAAATCAAAAAGCATCTTCCTTCAAAGCGCAAAACTTTTGCATTTTTACCCAGTCATTAAATCTCACGAGTGTCAGCTGTGTTCCAATCTACTTAGACTTTAGCATTTAGAATTAGTGATTCTTCAGTTTAAAATAATTTTTAATACAGTCTTACCTCTAACTGCTGAAGTAACGCTTTCCCCTTTTTGTTGATTTCATTTATAAGAGTGAATACTGCAATCTTGATCTCATGTTCCACTTTTCTATGAGTCTCACCCAGCTCTTTTAACCTGTATTAAGTAAAAAAAAAAACAAAAAAACACACACAAATTAATTCCATACAAATACAAGTCAAATACAAAACTGTTCAGAAATTGTGTAAAATAGATGAAGCACAGAGAAACCCGAACCCACCTGTTTTGCAACTGAGACACAGAGTAATGGACGTAGTTCTTTTTTTCCTGTAGTTTGGCCATGTTGGCTTCGATGATTCCTTTATGGTTCTGGAAAGCTTCTTCCAGAAACTGGTACCTGATAGAAGACAGAACAAAACCAAGTCACGATCAGGTTTAATTAACTAAATTATCTTGTGAAGGCCTGTACATACTCTGCAGGAACTGAATTATTCTTATTTTCAGGGTTGAGAGAAAAAAAATGGTGTTTTCCCGCTGTCTTGGTTTTTCCAGCAGTTCTGTACGTGGCTTGTTTGTAAGATAAACAAAATGTGTTCTAGCAACCTCACATAAATAAATCCATTTGTCAGCTTGTGTAGTATTTACAGGCCTTAAAGGTTACATGTCACCAGAAGTAAACAGATATGGACATGAGTCCAAAGATGAGTCAAGGTTTCGTAGAGAAATATTCATAAATTCATTTTCTGTGAGGAGTGCAATAATAATAAAAACTTAAGAGGGTTTCATGATTCCATGAAACAAACAACGCTATAGTTAAGTTTGATTTTCTCAACAATTTCACACTTATTTTTTCTAGTAAATTTGCACGTTTTTCATTTCTATGGGGTTTCTATGGGGTAGAAAGGAGAACTCTTCATGGAGTTTAAACCCCACTGCTTTAGCTCTGTTTGTGCAGCTCTATGTGAACTGCAGAAATAACTTGAAGTCACGCTTTCAGAGATGAGTTTTGAGGGAGCGGTGAGAATGATTTATCTTTGTGAACAAAGAATTATATGCGGCGTTTACATCTCAACGGGCTGCTAACACACCAGCGGTTGGCTGGTTTGTTAGTGGTTAACGAACCAGCGCTAACCTCATCAGAGGGGGTGTCAAGAGAAGTGGAGTTTTTGTGATTAAACTGAGCCCTTTGTGACAACTGAGGATGAAGAATCTGTATCTTCACATCCCAGACGAACATCTTCTCTTTCCAGGGGATGAGGACGTAGAGCTGCAGGAGGGTGTTGGACTCCCAGCATGTGAAAGGTCTGACCTCAAGGAGGGGGTGTCAAGAAAACCCGAGATCATCTCACTTCCCCATGCTGGGAATTTTAGTTTAACAGTAACAATAAATGAAGACACCTTTAAAATTAACCACACAAGTAACATCTAGACTCAACAGTAGACTTGGACTTCAATAAAATCAATCTGGTTGTGTGTGTTGTTTTTGTCTCTTGCAAACTTTGCTTTAATTCTACTTCTTTTTTCTATTTAATCATAAGAAATCATACTCAGGCAGAGTGTCATGGATCAGGAACAGCAGGCTTCCTGGAAAAGGAGGAAGTAAGTTTCCAGGTGCAGATTTACAAAAATAGTTGAGACTATTCCTTATTTCAAAGCATAAAAGTTTTATAGAATAAAGTCTAAACATTTTGAGTAATTGAGTAAGACCCAAAGTAAAATACTTATATTAATATTGGTTTACTTGTAAGAATACTTGCACTTACACTTGTGGGGATACTTACAAGTAAAACAAGTAACTGTAACTATGGTATCGAATAATTAGAATAATGGATTATTCTTGGTTTATTTTCAGAAGACTGTCTGTAATGACTCAGATTATGATTATAGTAAGAGTAACTAATAAGTTATAGTTATAATAATATAAATGAATGCTGAATCAAAGAGAAACTAAAAAGGTTATAAATGTGATTTTGACATTGAACTGGAAATGGTGTAAATTGTGTAAGTGCAAATTAAGATCACTGTTGTTGTGTTGCAGGTAGATGGTAGGTGAAAGGATAGGGGAAAAGAGGAACTGACAGGAGAGCAGAAATGATCGATGCCTTATTTGGGAACAACTTAAACTTTTAAAAGAAAAAAGGTTGTGCAGGCAACAGATGTAGGAGGACCGTTGAGCAACCCTGGGTCATTAGAACAGACATCAGAACATAATGTCTCTAAGACAGTGATGGATATGAGATCATCTGTCCAAGCAGTCAGATAATGAAACAAGCACAGCAGCAGTGCTAGCCAATGCAAATGCACCAAAAGGGTGGACAAACCCTATAAAAGGTGAGTGCAAAAGAGGAACCTTTGGTTGGATCCTCCAGGCAGCTTCGAGCCAAGATCAAGATGGACAAAGAACTCTGCAGCTGAAGAAGAGCCAGGGTCACAGAGCCGAAGACTGTCCTGCGCATGGGGACCAATCTGTCAGCCCTGCAACATGTGGCTTCAAATTGCACTTCTCTCATCAGCTGGGTTCAGACCCCAAAGACAAAGACTAAGACAAAGACCAAGGCAAAGATGAAGATAAAGACAAAGACCAAGGCAAAGATGAAGATAAAGACAAAGACAAAGACCAAGGCAAAGATGAAGATAAAGACAAAGACAAAGGCAAAGATAAAGGCAAAGACAAAGAACAAAGGCAAAGAAGAAGAATTGGTGCTTTCCTTCCGTTCTACATCTCAACAGACCAGAAAGATTGTGAGACAAGGTGAAGGGAGCTTCAGAACCGCAAGACAAGAAGCTGAGGGCCGCTACACGCATGAGGAAGTCACGCTAAGACCCAAGACCTGCTGCTTTATATCAGTACTCTTCCTGCCAGCGCTCAAGGCCTGTGTGACCTCATCATCCAAGCAGAGGCGAAAGCTCATCAGGCCTGCAGGGACACCTGGTTCAGTAACAACCAGGTTGTTACTGAACCAACCTGGTTCAGTAACAACCTGGTTGTTACTGAACCAGGTTGAGTAACAAGTGTACATAGTAATAAAAGAGAAAGAGCGGCCGTTAACAGGTGTGCCTTGTGAAACTAGTTGGCTGTACGCCAAACTAGTTGGCAGCCAACTAGCCAGTCTGGCTAATTCACAGGGGAAAGACGGGTGGGACATCTGAATGAAGGTGGTCAGAAACCAAGCGAGTCTTTCTCATCACCAGCTTTAAACAGAGTTTACAGCAGTTCTGGACAGGGTAAATCCCAGCAGATTTAGGAAACTCAATTTACCCGTTAGACGGAGAGCTGGTAGCACATTTCCCCCTCTCAGAAGAGGAAGTAGAGAGTGAGCGAGTAGGCAGAGAAGGGGCCTGGGGGGTGTTGTGCGCTCACCTCGTAGTCACGAATCACGCTGTTTTTATTATTATTTTAAGTATTATTTTTCCGGCTGCATGATTCATAAACCATACCAAATGCTTTGTTCACTTAGTCAGCCAGAGTTAATGTGCGCGGCCACACGAAGATCGGGAAACTTGTCCCATAAAGTTTGAGCAACCAAAACATTTTCTGTGGCACTTGTTAAAAATTCAACAGACATGAAATGGAAGAGCTACTAAAACCACATTAGCCGCATTGAATTAAATCTCCCGTTTGTTGGGTATCTCCACATGCATTGCAGCGGATTTATCTCATAAAGCAGTTAAATCCGCATGATTTAACTGCCGGACCAAGGCTGCATGAGGCCTTGAGCAGAATTTGACTTGGGGGCCCCTCTTGCTGCTAAAAACAATAGCATCTCTAACAGCTTCTGTGTTAGATTTAGTAATCTGGGAGAGGGGGAGTAGTTTAACTGGGCAACCTAAAAAGCAATCAGTCAAAATTACAGTTTACTAATTTGTATTTGTGAACAAACAGCACGTTTTCTGGGGAAAACCCTGATTCCTTTTTTTAATAGAAAAACTTATTTTCATTCTTACAGCTTTTTTGTCGTAAGAATGCTTCATTCTTACGACATTGTTTTAGGGCCAATGTAGATAGAAAAAAGAAAAGAAAGTAGTAAATTTTCTAGAAAAAAACTTGGAAATTTTCAGTTTCAAAAGTGGAAAATTTCCAAGTCTTGTCTAGAAACTGTTTTTAGATTAATCTCAAAATTCCCTTGTTTTATCTGGCAAACGTTCGACTTTTGGAGCTCTGAAATGTCCTCGATTTTTTTTCTAGAAAATGTCAGAGATTAATTAAAAACTATTTTTTTGTTTTTTGGCAGAAATGTAACAATGGCCCTAATTCGCAGTTGTACATTCTGTTAAGTACACTTCATCATTTGTAGCATAGGAAGAATTACTTCTAACGTGTGAAAGGCTCATCTGTTTCTTGACTTAACAGTAATTCACTGCATTATATAATGCTGAGCTGTAGCTCACTAGTGTTTTTGAGGAAATCCAAATTGTAAGTTATGGACTGTAATTTTTCAAATCAGAAAAAAACATTGATGCTCATCTGCCTTATGAATACCTCCGCAGAATACAGCTTTTGTCTGAATGTCCTGACAAATGCAAATTTTTTTCCCAAACAAATTAGGAGAAACAAATCTGCTTTATTAACTGTAAAACAGGTGTGTGCAAGAGCGTTGACCTACCTGTGCTCCTTGTGCTCCAGAAGCTGACAGTCCCGACACGTTAGAGTGTCGCATGTCTCGCAGAAAAGTTTCAGAGGTTCCTGCCTGTGGATGGGACAAAAAACTGGCCTCTGTCCTGTCGTGTTGACAGAATCTGTTGAAACAATGGAAGGAAGAAATTTAATAACAAAATAAAAATATCAAAGAACATTTAAAATTTTTAACAGCTGCTACACGCGTCGCCTGATTGGACCAAACCACACATGGCATAGAAGGAACACAAAAAATGAATAATATGGACATCAGTTTTGTTTGTTGCGTCATTTGTGTAAGGGTGAGCGTGTTTATCATGACAACAATGAGAGATGGTTGGTTGAGTGCTGGGGGGGGGACAGACAGACAGCATATTGCAAGAAGGGGGAGGAGGTCTGACTGTACGCTAACAAACCCCACGCCCCTAAATATGCTATTTTATTTATATAATTATAAGAAATTTCCACTATCAGTAATGTTGTGTCTACCAGAGGTCATTATCTTTCATTAGAGCCTCATTAATGACTGCATGTTGAAGCACTGAGGAGTTAGGAGTCATTTGAAGTTTGTATATCAGGTGTTGTCCAAGCGTGCCATTCGGAGACGCCAAATGGAGACTCCGAATGGAAACACTTGGGCAACACCTGTACATCCTCATAAATAAACATGTCCAAAATGACATTTCTTTTTGTGCTATTTTGATCAATCTTGAAATCCATGAGCAGAACACTCTATTCTACAGATTTATTGTATTTTCCGGCCCATACATTTAACACTCAATGTGTATATAGAAATAAAAATAAAAAAAATCTGGGTGAAGCAAAATCTTTCAATTTTTTTTTTTGTGTTATAAATGTAATAGCTACAAAATACTTACAGTTAGAGGATTTTTGACAACAAAAATGGAAAATTTAGCTGGTCTTCTTCATAAAGAGACCAAGCTTTTGCATGTACTCCATATTGCTCAAGAACAGCAGCTGATTTAATTTGGGTATGCCTTTTCAGACGTTTTTGGAGATTTTGGTACCACCAGTTAAGGGGTTAAAAAAAGTAGCAGTAATAAATTGTTCTTATTGTCAATTGTCATTATCACAATAGTGCTGCAAAATATTGTGATAAAACTTTAAGTCCATATTGCCCAATCCCTTTATGGCAGTTTAGCATCTTCCTCTCACAATAATGACATAGTGTGACTGAAAGATAAGTTGGGGTTCACAAAATGTTACACTTCCTCATTTCTTCTCCATTTTGGTGTCTCCACTTTCATTTTGGATCTGCCATTACTAGTATTGCTTCCATTAAAAACAAACATGTTGATCAATAGAAAATATTGATTAAAATCTAAATGTGTCTGAGGTACGAATAATTTTGAGCATAACTGTGTGCAAGAATTATCTAAGATACAATGATTTTAGGTCTTTAGGGGTTTTTTCCAAGTCAAAGTTGAAAACAATATCAACATATATTACATTTGTTTTAAACCCATTGTTGAAGTCCTACCAATGTGTTTTGTCATATTTATGGACAGAATGGTCTTATAGGCTCAGCCATCAAACCAAGAATCCATCCAGGATAAATAAATAAATTTAAAAAATCTAATTATGGTTCAACCCTCGAGGGTTTTCATAATAATCCGCTCTCTAATAACCATGACAACATTATTTGTAGTTTCCAATAAATACTACCCAAAAGATTTTCTGTCTCAGGCTTTGGGGAGTTTAGCTTCTTACCGGACGCAGCATCAGCATCTTCCTTTGTACGAATTTTGTGGTCTTTGGTAATCTTCACTCTCTGATGGGCCTCCACGCAGGTTTTACACAACCATTCTCCACACTCCACACAAAAGCCTACAGTCCCGGCGTTGTCTTCACAGCTTGTGCACACCTTAGAAATACAGAAGCAACACAAACAGAGAAACGCAAATAAGCGTTACAGCTTGTTCGGAAGAGAGCTGAAAAGAAGTGAAGCATTCAAGTTAGGCAAAAACGACTGTCTGCAATACCTGTGCAGCTTTTTCATCAGATGTGCTGGTAGCTTCCGTTGTGTCTTTGACAAAGTAATTGTCGATAATGTCACTTTGCTTGTAGTCCTGGTGGCAAACCGAACACCGCATGACATTTACTAGAAAGAAAGAGAAAACACGGGGTTAAAAATCAAAGGACTGGTGATCATATTCACCCGCTAGGATTTATTGATGACAAGATTTTTGAAGCAAAGCAGCCGACGGGCAGAACCGCACGGAAACCGATAAACCGAGTTAAAACAATCGGCGCTGCTTCAAACAAAAGAATTCTTCAGCTGACTTTTTTTCTGGATTTTCATAATTTCCTTTTGTTGAAATGCTTTTAATGAAAACTCTTGGTGCAGTGGGGAAGGCCCACTTATTCATGGGAGCTAATCGATTTAACTTCGATTTCCCGAAAATTCTATCTCATCACCCCTTGGCATTTTTATTAGAATATTAAATCACGCAGCCCATAAAAAAGACAACAACAACAAAAAAAAAACAATGTCTGCTTCGCTTAATCGCTTTATTCAACTTCCTTAATGAAATTAGAGGAATCGGAGCTGTAGTTACTGGCGCCAACGAATAATTAGTTTAGCGTTTTAACTTTGCCACCCAATTCCATTTGAGCAAGATAAGCTTCAGGCGTTTTAAAATAATGGAAAAGAAATATTTTGCTCCTACTCTAACTCATAAACCAATAAATGACCATCCCAACCCCCCAAACCTCCTGGAAAAAAAAAGGGAAAAAAAGGCCGGCCATCTGTGGTAAGAACTAGTTCTGGCCAGTTTGAACTGGCTTACACTGGCTTGATCAGCAGGCAGCCGGTTTGTGTGAGCGCCAGCTGCATGGGTCCCCATGTGTGGTTAGTGGTGGAAGCAGCTGGACTGGGTTTAGGCTTAAACCCCCTCCCCCCCCCCCACATACACAAATATGCACATATGTGTAAATAAACACATATGTGCCACCCATATGGGACCCCTGAAATGAAGATCTCCGTCACATTTGAAAATGTTGCACAAAACAATTTAGTCCAAACAGGATATGGGTTGTGTTTACTTTAATTAAATAAATAGAATACACACACAATAGAAATAGTTTGTTGGATTAAATTGGGGGAACTGATTGCCCCAGGTTGTGTCCCGGTGACGTTTGTTTTAGGTGCCATGCCTGGCATAAGACAAAGCTGCATGCAACACCTACGCTACGGAGCTAAATTCGGGCCATAAGAGATGACCCGTTAGGGTCTTCCAGAGATGACGGATATTACTGCTCTGCGTTGTTTTGGTATTCCTGGCCACTGTTCGTTTAACTGAAACAACATGGTGACCACACATTTTAGCTTCGGCTTTTATTTAAAACCCATTTGGGAAAAGCTTGAAATAAACTGCCAGGGGCTCCTTAATGTTCAACGAACATTTTCCTTTATTTCCTTTTACGTAGCACATAAAAGAGGAACAGAACCGCAACATTAGCACACGCAACTAAAGCACTGATTAATTGATTGATTTGTCCAACTTTATATTTTTGTTTTTCAATCAACATCTCTGACAATCTCATTAGGGCTGACACGATTAATCAGATTAATTGTGATGAACTGTTTATTGAAATAATCGCCAACTAATTTAAAAATCAATGACAAACTGTCCAAATAACCATTACAATAAACAATAATATTGCCGTTTTGAGTCCATTTTCAAGCAGTATATTGTTAATGGCAAAATAATGCAAGTTCACCCTCACAAAGAGAAATGGACTCTAATTTGGAAAAGAACAATTAAAACTGGAACTGGTGGATATTTTAAACATCAAAAATAAAACACGACAACCAAAAATAAAGAAACTGAAATAAAAACCACATATAGGCCTGTCACGATAACAAATTTTGCTGGGCGATTAATTGCCCCAGAAATTATTGCAATATACAATAATATTGTCATTTTGAGACCACTGTCAGCTAATAGCATAAAAAATGTCTAACAATGCAAACACACCTCTCAGAGGTCAATAAACTAATTTCAAAAGAACATTCAGAAATAGAAGTGGAGGACCTTTTAAATATAAAATTGCATTAGCCACTGTTCACATTCAATCCCAATTGATGGCAGGGGGATGCCCCCCACAAGATGCTGCTCTGGGCGGTTGCCCATGTCACGTATACCAGAAACCGCCACTGCACCTCAGTGATTTTCAATATGATGGTCCCCAAGCAAGCAAACCAGCATCGGTGCATTTTAGGTGCAGATATGTTGGTTGTGTTGTTTAGTTGCTACTGTTTTACACACAGCGGCTCCACAGGTTCAGTGGTTCACCGCGGTCATTCAGTTTGAACCCAAAGCGCTCCCAGACTGCAGCTGTCTCGTTCGGCTTTTAAACCTGCGTTGGCCCGGTTCGGTTCTCCTCACCGGGCTTTAAGCTACGCTCTGTGGTTGGAGACCAGGAGACCGGTCTGAGGTAATCGTCACACGGTGACGACTGGAGACCGCGCTGTTTGCACGGTGAGGCAACAGATGACCTTTGCCTGTAAATATATTTTACCCAAAACTCTGCAAATAGCATAGCTTTAGCTTCACCCAGTTCCAAGGAATGCTACGTCATTTCATTTTAGGCAATAAATGTTTATTTTGTCATTTTAAAAGTAAACAATTATTTGCATCAACTCATGTCTTTATAATATTGCATAAATAAGGCTTTTAGTGGTTAAATGATACATTTTATCCAATTAATCTATTGTCAGAATAATTGATAAAATAATGAATAACTAAGTAATTCTTAGTTGTAAACTTAAATTTCAAGTACGAATAGGATCTACGAATCAGAAATGGAAAACTTTGCTTGTTCCACCATATTGAGGAAGTTCTTGATCGAAGATTTAGACTGAAACTAAATGAACAAATTAAGGTTGTTGTTTTTTTACATTAAGTATATGAGAAATTATTTGTTCCTGACCTTTCCTCACCAGTTCAAGTTAAATATAACTAAATTATAATGTCAGCTGCCTGACAAATTCACATTCTGCGTGCAAGTGACCTGGATCAAAGAGGAATAATCTCTGGCTCCTTTCTGCCTGAAAAAACATGAGATGAAAGAGAAATTAACAATCCATGCAATCTGAAAGCAAACAGTCTCAACCTCAAAATGGACAACGTTGTCATCGTGTTTTGTAATTATTCTGTTAATGTGTCATTAACCAGCTGATCTAGACGTAAATGAATCAATAAGTTGCTAAAAGCTCTGACCCAGGAAAGGACAGAACAACCTGTAGTCCATTATGTCAAGTCAGGTTAATAACTGGTTACTAAATAACCTATTATTGAATGATTGGCTATTTAACTCGGCAAAATTCAATAACCAATTTATTACTTATAAAAAGACTATATAGTGAGATGGAGGGCTGCAAAAAAAAACCAAAACAAAAAAAACAAAAACAATAAGTGGGCCAACTTCATCTCTGTAGATGAGAAAAATGTTGTGTTTTTTCTGAAATCAAGAAAAACTTTAACAGCTCAGAGATGCTGATTCACAAAACCATTTCTGTTTAAAAGAGAAAAACTAGTATATTTTGTAAATAAGGATAACAAGTTCCGATGATTTGTAAATCCAAATCATTCCAGCTAGATTCCCTCTTCTAAAAACAATGTTACTTAAATTCAAAAAGGCAAAATGCAGTTCAGAAATCGCAAATTATAAGGTGAAATCTGTACAATATAAAAAATACTAAGAGATAAAAGATAGATTAGTTTTTTTCTTAATATTTGCCAGCTCTAATCAGCAACAGTATGTCACTGAAATATTCAAAGTTGCATCAACCTAGGCATTTTTTTAACTTCACATATCAGTAATTGTCTTATCAGTAGGGCTGTTGCAAAAGAATATTTTAGTAATCGAGTACTCTATATATTTTTACAATTATCCGAGGAACGCTCTTTCGCGTCGTCTCTGAACCAAGACGACTCGATTCCGACGCCAGAAAAGCTGTCGTAGTTCAACCGTCACACCGCAAAGTTCAACAATCCTTATTTGTCCCCCAAGCCCTGGCAAAACGCCGCACAGTTCAACGCCGTGCTGAATTGTGCGGCCAACTCATTAGGCGGAAGTAAGAGCGCTGCCCTCCACAAATAACGATCCGGGCGGAACACGGCGAGCTGTAAAATAAAACATAATTTAATGAAGTTTCGAGGCAGATACATTTTCCCTCAAGGAATTTTAATAATCGAATCACTCGAGGTATCGGTACAACAAATCAACACTTAAAACACACATGGAAGGTTGGGATTAAAATAGTTAAATTGATGCACAATTCATGGGAGTGTATTTTCATTCAGTAATTTCATGTGAAAGAATATAAAATTTCACTCTAGGTCGAAAAAGCATTACATTTTGGCAGAAATTAACACTTCAGATGGTGCACCAGCTGAACTTCTGCTGGCTGACTCTTTGGACTTCAGCCAAACAACAATCACGCTTTCCGACAACGCACCCGCCTCACGGTTTGATCTGCGCATCAACTCAAATCTGTAGAAACCCTGGGTCAGAAAATCAGGATTCTCCAGGCACAATTTCTTTGAGGTCAACTTCACATTAGAGAAGTAAACATATTGCAGGATATTTGAGTAGTTTTGAATATATTACTTAAAAGGAAAGACCAACGCACGCATCAAAGGTAGATGTGTTAGCAAACTGAAAACGGCGGACGTTTTGATGCATTTATGCTGGGCAATTTATTTCTTTATTCTTTTTACTATTTGTCTTGTACATCACAAAATCAATACGGGGAAAATTGGCTGATTCCAAAGAATGACTTATTGATTGTTGCATCTCTCTGCGAATTACTTTGCACTGCACAGAAAAAAGAACTAAAGATGTAATACTGATACCAGCATTTTGCTTCCGATTTGGACAACAGAAGCAAAACATAAGATATGAAGAGTACTGCTCAATGCTACGATCACGATATACTAATTAGGCCTGTCGCAACAAGCAATAAATCAATTAACTGCATCATTGAAACGAGCTCAATAATTTCCAACTGCATGATTTACCGTCTGTCTTTTCTCTCCCTACCAGAAACTGGATGATAAAAGTCTTCAGTCGGGAGCAACTAACCCTTTTTGAGATACAATTTTGTGTACAGAGACTTCATAATTCATTTTATTTGTAGTTTCGGTTGTTTTGTTCATTTTGGATATTTAAAGTATCTTCCAGTGTCAAATGTTCATTAGAATTTAAGGTTCCTTGATCTTTGAGAATGTGTTCTTGCATTATTATGCCATTGCCATTATATTACATGAAAAAGGTCCCAAAACAACATTATCACTTATAACTTCTGGGTCAATTTATTATCCAGCAAAATTTACTATTGTGACAGGCGTAGTAATACATTAATAAAGTGTCTTTTGCCTTTCTGCTTTGGGCTGATGCCACCAAAAACTGAATATTCAGTCCAACTACCTGGGGGATTTAATACTCCCAGTAGTTGAGACCAGTATAAAGCCCCAACTGAACACTCCCAACTACAAGCCACCTGTTGTTGTTTGAGATGACTATTTCCATTTCAACAACAAAAATGTATTGAAAAGGTTGCTTCCACCTGACATTTGGTATTTTTAGTTGTAATATCGTGATGACTTGACCCCCTTACTAGTCCATCGTACTGATTTTATTTATTTTTTTAACAAGCTCATCTGTGGGCCAGACTGAAATCAACAACATCAGCAAGCATAATATAGCAGGCACCAATATGCCTAAGGTTATCACTATCCGTTTGAAGAAATGTGATGCAATAATCTGAATTATGCTGTCAATAGTAATCTAATCATCTGCAAATAATGTTTTTGTTACATCCGAATTTGTCATTTAGTGAAGGCGGAATCCCCCACAGAGCCTACCATGCTGCCGTGTTTCTATGTGGTCATCGTGAGCTACATAACGGTAGCTCAGGATGGAAAACTCATAAAATCTGACAAATAGGCCTATGTACAAGTTTGTGTGTAAATTTCTACTATTGCTGATTAACCTTTTCATAACTTACAAACCAGACACGAGTGGCGCCCTAAACACCCATACACAAAATCCCATACACAAACACCAAAGAACCTATTAAGGTGATAGCCTCAATCTGTGACTTCAAATTGCAGCTCAGTATCGCTGTACTCCTGTAGACAGACGGTACAGGTATATTATAGATTTTTGTATCTGAGTCTGTTGAGTATTTTAGTTGTTAACTCTTGTGTCCCTGACGTCCCTGGATACCACTGGGGTAAAATAAATGCGTCTAGTTTAGTCAAAAAGTGTGGAAAAATGTGTTCTAATTTTGGTTTAACCGACTCTTGTGACCTCTGTGTTGATCAGAGAGACTCAAAACCTGGTTTAAATGAAAGCCAAGAGTGTCCCCTTTACTATGTTACCAAACACTATAGTATAGGCTTGTGACAATGCAAATACCATCAAACTTAACCGGGCCTGCACCAGTCTCAAAAAAAAAAAAGAATTTGTCCAAAGGGGTTGTTAACTTCATGAGCTCATAAGTACGACTCAGCTGCCATTTTGTAAAGGCTATCATACCAAAATATTAACTAGAGAGATGTATATTTAAAAAAAAAAAAAACACATGGATAGACTTTGCCACCCTGAAACGGACCAAAATGTGAAATTTAGGCCTCTGGCCCATGGACTATACCTCTCTACCTTCAGAAGCTTTATTTAGGGATCAAATAACCACCACCATAAATAATACATGCACAGAGAGCCTGAATGCATTTGTTGAGGACTAGAAAGTTCTTAGTGATAACTGTAAAAAACCAGTCATTCCAAACAGATTATTTGACGCTGAATCTAACATTTATATGTACATAGATTTAGAAACAGATTTAGGATTTTGCCTGATAACGCTCAAGATGTGTGATCTAACCAACCATTTAGAGTCACTGCACCAAAGCAAGGAGGGGGGGAAACATTGCTAATGACCGTGACATTTGCCACAGTTGATTACAGTACAAGCAATCTAAAATTTGATGTATGACATAGCTTCTGACGACACGTCGGTAGGTCTGCTTTAATCACGGATTAACTATATCAGTCATAGTAAAAAAAATAATAATAATAAAAAAAGAAGTAGCAAAATCTTTTCAAAGGAAAGGTGAGAATATCTGACGCATAATCTAACAGAAACCAGCATTTGAAACAGATGTCACTCTTCAAATGCTCCGCAGCTTAAAGTTCCCTACAGGCCTGGCTAACGCTTAGATCCTTAAACCAGCAACACTCACCTATATGCGTGTCCGTCTGACCGTGCGGACCGGGCACCTGTACGCTTATCTGTCTGTCCGGCTGCGGGATACATTTCAGGCAAAACGAATGCAGGCAGGGCAGGAGTTTTGGTTCACAGTCCCGAGTCTGGAGACTTTGTTTACACACAGCGCACGTATCCAGTAAGTTAATGGGAGTGGACACCGGCGTTGCCGCCGCCGCTGGGGCAGTCGGAGCTGGAGATGTTTCAGTTGTGTTTCCGCTAACAGGAGCATCCGCGGCAGGAACAGCGTCAACTGCCGACGGTTCTGGGTTGCCGTTGCTGGTCTCGGTGGGGCCAGCGTTACAGTCGGCTTCGCCTGCCGCAACCACAGCGGCGGTAGCAGGCGTAGCAGCAGCAGCTGTAGCCTCGGTTGCCCCGCCAATGCTATCGTCCAACCCTTCACTGTTGGTATTGAGCTCCTCGTTAGCGTCCTTAGGGGACTCGGTTTCCGCATCTCCCTTCGAATCCGCTTCTATAGCTATTACCTTGTCTTCGCTTTCTATGCTAGACTGCTTCTCGGCTTGCCCTGAAGGCACTGGGTCCGCATTAGCTGACGGTTCCATCTCCTCCTCGCCTTTGTTATCCGCCATCTTCCTTCCTCTTACAACCGCTGCACGTACTGCGTAAGTTCTCGAACCGGGAGCACGTATGACGACGTCGAGCGAAACAGCTCAAGAGAGATAAAAATTTTTGCCACTGAAAAAAAAAAATACAACCGAAATGGTAATTAGAAAATAAAACCACCTCGAGTCAGAAATCCTCTGGTGTAGTGCAAAAACGTAAAACGAATTAGTTGTAAAAAAAAAAAAAGAAAAAAAAAAGAAAGTGGCTTGCTGGGTGACATTTTGAAATCAATTTCTTCACTTTTGAATAAATTGAATTTTCCTCAGAAATTCAATTGAAGCACCCACGATTACTGGAAGGCATTTTCTTTTTTTAGTGCTAAAAATAATACCAAAAACTTAAATGTGAATGCCATAAAGTCTTATTCAATAAGTCAGGATATACGTCCCTTTGAATAGTACGATCAGGCCGTAATAGTACCTTTCGAAAATAACCTTTTAGCAGGTATTAAATATACTGCGAAATATAAATATGTTAAAACTTAAGTAATCTAATTAATCTGCATGATGTCTTTCACTTGGTGATAGAAAAGTTCCTTGCTGACAAAGGAACTTTTCAGTCATATTCTAATTTGTGGAATTAGAATATTTGCCTACAGATGAGAACAGGTTCATAATTCAGTAATATTTTTTGTGAAGAATTATCACATAGTTGCCTTTTATTATCTGATTTTATCAAGTGCTAAAATCATAAACAACATGAGATTCTGTAAAAATCAAAATGTTAAACATTTCAAAAACAGAATAAGTAACAAAAATAAGGATACAAGCTCATGTCAAAATGTAATTAATCGAGTTTGATGGATTAAAAAGCCCCACCCAAATAAAAAAATCGATGTTATCGCCTCGGCCATCTGTTGTAATGACATCATATAAAGCCTTATCGTATCTTAACATCTGTTTAATAAGAGCATATAAAAGCTTATCGTATGGAACATGTGTTTTAATTGATTAATTTGAGCCTGGTCATTGTATTAATTCCTTATCGTTAATTTCCATACTCTTATCTTAATAAAACATGCATAATTTATACCCTCCCGTAGAGGTACTAGAATTACACCATTTAAATCAAACTCTTATCTTAATAAAACATGCAAAATTTATTCTCCCCACCCCACCAAGGAAGGTTCGAGAAACAAACTCTGCTTTTCAGTTTCACTTAGCCAATTAGGGTGTTTTTTTTATTATCTTTCTGTCTTGTGTGTGCGTGCGTGCGTGCATGCGTGTGTGTGTGTGTGTGTGTGTGTGTGTGCGTGTGACCCCTCTACAGCTCTCTATCTGTACTGTGCAGAGCACAGGCTTGCAGAGTACAGACATTTAAACAGAAATTCCTTTCTAGTGGAAGCTGGGATTTAATCTATTAAACAATGCTAGCCCATTTGTAATTGTTGTATTTTTAAATTATCCGCGCCAGTCCAAGCATTTTATGTTTACCGCCAATTTTATGTGGAAAAAAAGCACGGATTTAAAAAAAAAAAAAAAAAAAAAAAAAAAGGTTGTGCCTGAATCAGTAAGATATGAGTAATTGAGTCTTTTGAGGCAATTGGTTTGCATAAATTTAAGTAACTACAACCCATTTTTCTGCTCCACATACTTAGCTAGTAATTTCCCAGTTAGCTTCCCAGTCTGAACTTGTGGACAATGTCTTGATTCAGTCAAATCTTCTATCCTGTATCTCCTGAACTCCGATATTCTACTACATCCATTCTGTGAATATTTTGCTTGCTGATCTTAATCATGCTTTGAATGCAATATTTGGTTTTTCTTACTTTAACCCGCCTGATTGGCATGTTAGTCTTTTGATTCCCTCCCAGTGAGGCGGTGCTTCATAAAGCAAACTGTTTGTCAAACTGTTGATCTCCCTCATGGTTGTTTCAGAAGATAAGACCTGGTGAATGAGTTTTAGACACTAGTTTTAGACTACTAGATGGCAGTCCTATGGAATAGATGGAGAGGAGTTAAGTAAGGCCGTAGTAAGCGCAGTTACCAACTCAGTACTTTATTGTTATAGTTTTCTCCAAGTCGCACTTGGAGAAATCCTCAACATGTGCAAAACTAAAACTTTACCAATCAACCAACCGGACATTGAAGTGTGTCACCGGAGATTTGTTCTCCTGCCCACGGGATGAATCCTTGGCCCACTGCATCAGTGAAGACTGTCCATGGGAGCAGGCATAGCGCTGATGTTCAAGAAGAAATTTGGTCGAGTCTCAGAGTTAAAGGAGCAGAGTGAGTCAGACAAATTACTAAAGTCTTTGTTTGGGACAAAATGTTTCATGTTTATGGAGTGAGTTCAAATTTCATCAGTAGGTGCTAAATCATATCCTGTTTTGTACTTTTTACACATGCCCTAACAGAGAAGCTGCCAGGGCAGTGTACTGTCCTGACACATGATCAACGTTTCATCTATTATCTGGTAAACATACCACAGTCAATTATGCTGCATAGGACCAAAATTGGTTCATTATTCAATCTGGTGACTGTATCTTTCCTATTATGTGTCTCAGATCACAAAGAAAAAAGCCAGCCAGAAACCCACGTATGTCAGCCTGAGACAGAGTCTGGAAGACATGAAATCTCACTGCTTACAGAATGCTGTCAATAGGATGTCAATACCCCGGTTTGTAGAAAATACTGCGGATAAATTAATACTGTAATAAATACCTTTCATTTTTCTTCTTTATTGGGAATAATAAAACAGTTTGTTTGTCTCGTATCTCCCCCCTCAGAATCTGCTGTGGCCTGGACCAGCTGCAGTGGTCAAAGGTGTCGAAGATCCTGGAACAAGTCTTTAGAGACAAATATCTCCATCACAGTGTACAGTCTGCTCTGCGTTGGCTTAAAGCTTCAGATGCATGCCATGTAGTACATTTTCATTGTTTCTTTTTCTTTTTAGCTTAAAATTCTTTACAATCCTTTATATTTTGAATGAAATCAACACTCCTTAAACAGTTTTAAGGAAACAATAAATAAGGAAACAATAAAAACCTCCCCATAAGATGTTTAGATACAAGACTTTTAACATCCCATTGATGTAAAATAAACAGATGAGGGTAGAAAATGAGAGTAAATCCAAAATCCTGTTCTTACTCAACACTCATATCAGAATATAGTTAAACTCATGTTACCTTCATGGTGAAATTATGTTTCCTGCATTGATTCATATAAAATGCAAAATTTATTGCAAACACTGATGTTGCACTCTGTCACTATCACACTGCATCAAGCTACAAAAAATGATCCAACAAAGAACATGAGGCAGGTAAAATACAATAGTTACGCCTAATTTTTTTTTTTGTTTTGTTTTCTCTCCCACACATGAATAATCATGAGATTGATAGTTTACTACACCACCTGCTGGGCAATCTGTTTGGTGGGGTTTGGCCCTGTGACCACCTCTCATTTTTTTTAAGATTTTTTGAGGCTCTAGTGGCCTTTATTTGAAAGTAGCTTGACAGGAAATTAGGGATTGAGAGAGGGAGAAGACA
>CAEGAE010032904.1:0-59759 GCA_903067095.1 Girardinus metallicus | reverse complement strand
GGGGGGGGGGGGGGGGGGGGGGGGGGGGGGGGGGGGGGGGGGGGGGGGGGGGGGGGGGGGGGGGGGGGGGGGGACGGCTCGGCGCTAGGACCGTGCACTCCAGTCTGTGCGCAAATCCCAGCAGAGAGGCAGCGACTCCGGCAGACGGGAGCGACAGAGGCAGAGGCTGCGCGTCTTCTCCGCAGGTTCAACCCATCATCACCGGCGGGGGCGGCGGGCTGCACCTTCTGCCAGGCGGACCTGAACCAGCCGCGGGCTCGCCTCCGGTGCCCTCCTTATGGGCTCACCATGCGCAGGATACGGGCCAACGCCATCGCCATACTGACCGTCGCCTGGATCCTCGGCACGTTTTATTACCTGTGGCAGGACAGCAAGCCCGCGTCGACGCCGTCGTCGTCCGCGTCGCAGGCTCGCGGCAGGGGCCACGGGCAGAAGCTGGTCCCCGGTCGGCTGGAGATCCACCGGGACGACAGGACCATCCCGCTGATTGTGAGTGAACGCGGCTCTGGGAGGAGGAGGAGGAGGAGGGGGGGGGGATAAAACGATAAGGAACGGCGCTGTGGCTGGAGGCGACGGGCTGCAGGGGAGTGTGCGCTGCATGTTGATGTGCGTGTGTGTGTGTGAAACTTGGACTGATGGTGCGGCTCTCAGCAGGAATAATGCTCTCGGCTCGGCTGGCGTGTACGTGGAGCGGGAGCAGCGTCCTCCTCCAGTGCAGACATGTCTTTGTTCCAGCGGCTGCCCGGCGCTTTCTGCGGTTTCTCTCCCGCTTGTTCGCCAGCCGCGGAGCGGAGGAGCCCCAAGGACCTCGCTCCTAAGCCCAATGCGTCACGAGCAAATGGCTGGTAAACGAATCGCCCTGGGAACTTTCCTCAGACACCTCCAGAAAGTTTTATGCGGGGCGCACAGATGGGGCCCACAAATGATCCTGGTCGGACTCTAACCCCCCCCCCCCCTCCCCCCTCCAGAAACCAAGAACAGGATGTCAGGAGGATATTGTATAAAATCGGAGTCATGGTTAGGGCTGGAACTAATGAATATTTTATTCATCGATCATCCCGACGATTAATCGGATTGAAAAATGGCCTCGTTTTGCACATTTTCCTTTCAACCACTTAAAAAACAAAAATTTAGTTTTTATTTGCAGAAAATAAGATATGGTCAAAATGAAGAAAAAGATGCAGTGCTTTCAAATCTCAAATAATGCAAAGAAAACAAGTTCAGATTCGTTTAGAAACAACAACACTAATGTTTTAACTGAGGAAGAGTTCAGAAATCAGTATTTGGTGGAACAACCAGGAGGTTTTCAATGGGGTTCAGTGCTGTGGGCGTTTTGCAGATTTTCCTTTCAACCACTTAAGCTTATTTTATACAATATTAGAAATACATCAAAAATAACAAATAACTCAGGTCGTTTATTTAAATAAGAAAATAAACACCGTATGACCTAAAATGCCAGAACAGAATTCCTTTAGTTTGATCTTGACCATGATGGTCCTACATTTGTAAACCCATGCGGGGCCATCATGGAAACCACGGACAAACCCATTTGGGTCCCATATGGTCTGCCTTCTTTTTTCCCATGTGGGGCCCACCTAGGTGTGCTGGCTGGGAGGGTCTCTAGAAATAAATACACCAGACTTTGTTAGCCAGTTGACGAAGAACCAACTAGCTTATCATAAACTGTGAGGTTAGAACCTCTCTGTGTTGAAATGCTGGCGTCCCGGCGGTTCGGCGGCCTCCTGTTTGACTCAGCCTGGACTCTGAGGTTCTGCCAGCTCACATTAGACTGTGTGGTGCAACAGGCACTCTGCTGCATTCGGCGTAAAGAGATACAAGCACGCATTTAGAGCCGCAACATGGAACTCGGAGTAACCTTGTGATAAAATAATCCACCTGTTTATCTCGTCCACCATTCAGAATTATAACTACAAGCATGGTTTAATGCACAGAGCAATCCCCTCGTCCCTCCGGCGGACTTTCCGGGGCTCGTGCCGTACTCTGGCAGTCAGGTATCAGCTCTTATCAGATCGTTCTTTGACCTGAAAGTGAAGCTCCCTCTTTTGTAATCGTTGTTTTTTTTTTGTTTTTTGTTTTTTTGTGAGTGGGGTCGTTTGGCCTGTCACCGGACTGAGACGTCCCTGCTGTTTGTTTTGGTAATCTGACCTGACGCCTGCCTGCTGCCAGCTCTGGCCTGCTCTCTGGAGCAGAGCGGAGGCCTGCTGGGTGGCTCTGTCATAATTGATTCCTTGTTTTGTTTGTGGATTTTTAAACTGACGCTTCCCTCTCCCTTTCTCTCTCTCTCTCTCTCTGTCTCTGCACATTGGTGGTCCCGGCAGCACCTTGCAAAAGCGGAGAACATTTTTCATGTTTTCTTATGTTCCGACCTAAAACTTCATCACATTTTCTAAGGCAAAAGTAGGGCTGCAACGTGTTTCATATCAGATAATTATTGATTCGCTTTTTTGTTTCAAATAACTGAAATTCTGCCGAACTGGTGACCTTTCCTCTTTTACCCGCAGTTTTCACTGTAAAAATAATGTTTTTTAAAAAACATTATTTTTAAGGAGTTGTGAGGCATGGTGGCGAAACATGAAACTGCTGCTGCGCAAGTTACTCTTCGTGTTGTTGCTAGGTAACCAAAGATTGAATGAGTTACTTAATGCCACCCACTTTTCTTAGCTGGCTGCGAGAGGTTGAGCGGCTAAAGCATTTCCTCCGCCTACATCTCCCAGAATGCTGTGCGGTTCTGGATCAAAGTTCAGTGAAATTATCCAACATTTCTGTCCAACGCATTTTCTATTAATATTGATCAAAATATACATCCCATCCCTAGCTGCAACTGACAATTTTTTTACAGTAATCAGCTATTCGATCGATTATCCTGACAATCGATTGGTGAAAAATGGGCACAATCTGCGGATTTTTCATTTAATCACTTAAGTCTTTTTTCTTTAAATACAATATCAGGAACACGTAGAAGAAGTGATTTGGTCACATGAGGTCAAATGTGAACTTTTTTTCATTTTAGCCAACAAGCAGAACTCTAAACACACACTCTTCCCCCACGGTGACATAGGGTGGTGGCAGCATCAGGCTGTGGGAAGGCCTCTGATCAAGACGGCTGGAGCTAAAGATGGCGAAACCCTTAAAACGAACCCTAAAAGTAATGTCAGAACTGCCATGTTCTGGGTTTAATTAATGCATATTTGCGTGTTGGAACGGCTCAGATCGAAATTCAACTCAAGAGTACAACGCAAGACTTGAAAATTGATGTTCACTGATGGTCGATATTCGATCTGATTGAGCCATTTTGCAAAAAAGGAATGGACAAAATTTACCTGCTTGACGCTCAAAGCAGGTAAAAACATCCTGAAACAAAAAACACCTGAAACTGTGAAAAGAAATTAAAAAAAAAAAAAAAAGACTCCAGTTTTGTATGAGGGCAAAGCCATATTTACGCTTTGCCCTCATACAAACTCTTCAGGCTTCATAGGCATCACAATAAGGGACCATGTAGTTAATCCCGGCTCAGACTTCGTTAACAGCACATTTAACCCACTTCTGTCATTAAGTTTTTACGCAGTCACGTGCCGACTGGAGAAAAAACACAACTCCTTGCCCAGCGTATCAATGCAACTACCGTACATAACCCAGCAGCTTCATCCGAGCCCACGCACAGGAATGCATGTGGAATATTAGATTAAAACCTAAGGAACCTAAACCTTACTGACACACATAAGGCATATGGCAGCGGCGACATCATCTGAGGCCCGAGGCCCGAAGGCGAGCTGAGGTCGGACGTTTGCGACGTGCCCGGCGTTAACAACGAGGCAACAGATGTGCAGGTCAGTGAGGCCGGTGATTATGGGGAATGCTGCAAATTTAATCAGAGGAAGTTCACATGCAACGTGCTACTCTAAACTGAAGCACAGCGTTGGGGGAAGTTACGAGGAAAACGGGGGAGGAAAGTGGAGGCAGCTTTCACAAAATGATACCATTACCTGTGACAAACGCAGCAAATGAACATGCTAAAGAGAGCGAGAGGGGGGAAGAAAGGCCAAGTAGAGCTGCATTGCATTGCAGTGGGCATTAATCCTCCGCACATTTGTTACATTGCAAAAAAACAAAACAAAAAAAAAAACACGGCAAACTTTTGGGATTTGACATAATATAACCTCAAATCCCAGCAACCTTAGATCGACATTTAGCTACTTTTATAAACTGTGGAGCAGTTATTACTTTAGACCAACATTTAGTTTTATACGTCTGTTATCGGAGCAAAACCTAGAGAAACTCCTGTTAGTTTACAAACCTGGAACAAACTTGGAAAAAGTACCGTCTACTTTATAGAATCAAACATGGAGAACCAACATTTAGAAATCTAGAACTCAACCCAGAACGACTGAAACCGACGTTTAGTTTTATACCTCACTAATCTTACCAAACACGGAGAACCAACATCTACTAATCCAGAGAAACCCCCACTAGTTTATATGGACTTCTTATTCTTATTCTTATTAAACATGTACTTTTATATTTTGTTTTTCCTTTGGTAAAGTTGTCTTGTTTATGTTTCCTTCTAATTCATGTAAATCACTTTGAACTGCCTTGTTGTTGAAAATGTGCTATATAAATAAAATTACCGTACCTCACCTAATAGACCAACACGATGTGCATGATTGGAATGATGTGGTTTTCTGACCTTATTAAGGAGAACTAAGAAAAAACAATTGACTTTTCTGGGTTTTTTGAAGGATTTATACAGAATCAGAGTCTGCATGTGTTTCAGCTGCGCTCTAAAAATGGTTGGGTTGTTTTTTGGCCAATCATTGAGTTTTAAAAAAACCTGGCCTGCTGATTCCGACTTTGGCCAATACCGAGTTGCTTTTCTGAAAAGTCGCTAAATACAGCAACACATTTGCTAAGTCGGCAACGGTGGGGTGACGACTGCTCACATGTGGAGACGTGACCTGGTTGGCAGGACAGTGGCTGATTTTCAGACCTTTGTGGAGTTACAGTAAGGTTTGTGGCTAACGTCAGGTTAACGTGTAAGTATTGGTCGAATGAATCAAATTTAAGGAATTGTGCACCTCTGGTTGAAAACTATATAAGTTGCAGCTTTTTGAACACAGGACAGACTGGGCCAACAGCTGAGCCTCGGTCCAATTATGAAGGATTTCTTGGAAGTTTCATAGTTTAATTCTGCCATTAAAAAAATCCATCCATCCGTTGTCTGTACCCGCTCAGCCTTGTAGCGTGATTCAGGAACCGGTTCCCGTCTCCAGTGGTCGTCGGGCGAAAAGCCGTTCATTCCCTGGGCTGATCAATCAATCAAACCAAATCAATCAAAGGGCAACCCCTTAAAAACAGAAAGCCAAAACTAGGGGTGGGCATTTATCGTATAGTTTATCATTTATCTTGATAAATATCATATCATGACAATTTCAATTTATTGTTGTCACGATAAACTCCAGTTAACGACGTTTATAAAACCCGGAGTCTGTCCGTGTTGACGTTATTGTTATTCTTGCTCTTTTCTCCACCGTTTGTTCCGTGAAAGCGTCGATAAATTTGAAAATATGATTACGTGCAGTTACAGTTTGCATTTTGAAAATACAAATTTCACTCTTTTTTATGTGACTGGTGACCTACAGAAGTCCATCCTCACATTTGGGAATGTTTTTCAGTATTTGTGTTTGTGAGGTCTGAAATCGCAGTCATGCAGTGACCTAAAGAAAATTAATAAATAGTTTTTGTTCTCTCATTGTTATGACAATAATTCCACAAAATGTTGTGGTAAAACTCAAGATACAAATTTTCTGACTTTAGCAGAAAATTAGCATTTATTTGGCTGTTAGGGAGCAACGCAAAGTTACAGAGTCAATTCAGCTTTATCAGAGACCTGCAACAGAATTGTCTCCTAATTGCTGTATTTTCACACCCGTTAGAATACAACCCAAAATAATTAAATGATAAAGAATGCAGTCTGAATATTTTCAGTGTCCTCCCGTCTGGCGTAGATATGAAAGATGAAAACTAAACCCACCGCAGCGAGATAATCTGATGGACTGTGGATTATCTGGAATCCTGAGTGTCTGAACTGGGCCTGCAGGAGCAGAACCTGCTCGTCTTCCAGATGAAGCTCATTCTTAATTCACGAGGCTGAGCCTCAAAACGTCCACTGTTTCTTTTGTTTCTGTCATCTGCCTTCAGTTTTAGAACGTTTTTTTTTTTAAGGCAGATAAAGAAAGAGAGCAAATGTTTGAATAATACATGTCTCGTATCACTATCTTCTGTGATTAGCTCTGGTCGTGAAACATGGTTCTCCAGGTTCTGGTCTAAAGAGTATCGATGAACAGGTTAGCAGGTGATAATTTTTACAATTTCTCTTTCTGTCTGAACTGCTGAAAAAGCGGCCATTTTTAAAAATATTTTTGCCTTTTCAATTCTTGGCACTTGTTCCTGAGGGGTGACATCACCACTTCACTTCATGTTTTTGTCATTTTGTTACGTAGTACAAAATGAAGTCATGTGCGTTTCATACTGGCCATGAGTCCATTATTTCCTTATCAAAAACGTTGTTTTGATTCTTTCATGTATATTTGAGAAATCCTTTAATCTCCCATGGCAACCACTTGGTCGGACAACGTTCCTCCTTCCACTCACAGTTGCAGTTTCCAAGCCGAGCTTTCGCATTACAAAGCTCTGCTCTCCTTCAACTCCCCCTCGCTCCGCTCCTTCAGACTAGCCAGCAGCAATTAGCAAACGCCTGGTGGAGCTGATTTTATCTGCTGAGCTCCTTATATGAGCCTCTTCTCTTTAACGTTCATTAAAGTGCAGCACTTTAATGAGCGTTTGTGAACGTTTGATGGAGGAATGTTGGTGTGATGACTTGCTGAAGCCGGAGTTTCAGAAAGAGCAGGAGCTTCTTAAAGAGACAGAGGCCCACTTTCACGGCATTAATTGCAAAGTCACGTTTCCTTTAAGCCACGTTTGATATTTGCAGCAATTTTATCACAACTGAAGGTGACATAATTATTTGATTGTGCTATGAAATGATAGTAAGTGGCTGGAAACCACATAGTACTGTCTATCGATGTTTTCTGCTTACCATGTGTCCATGCGATGTTTCTTATCCACCATGTGCTAATTGGCATGCAGTTTGGGAATGTTCTACAACAACCATGTGACAATTCAAAGTTGGTGTCGGTACAAAGTTTTTACAGACTCAGCTCGTACCCACCTTTATGATGTTTCCAACCAACCGTGCTTCATTTTTTACCCTCTTTGGGGACATTTTGTACTCGCCGTGCATCAGTTTGTTCCGTACCGCCGTTGTGTCCGTGGGCAAATTGCTCTTCTTCCACAACACTCATCAATTCTTAGCTGCTTTGGGAATCTTTTGTACCAAAGACGTATCTGTTTGTACCCACCTTGGGGCATTTCTTATCGACAATGCCTCAGTTCTCTCCTAGCTTGGTCGGGTATTTCCAGCTGTGGTTCGCTTTGCTACCTGCCTCGGGGAAGCTTTGTATCGGCCGTGCGCCGATTCTCTCCCGCTTCAGAGATGTTTCAGAGACCATGCATCAATTCGTACCAAACAAGTGCCGATTTGCACCTGTTTAGACAACATTTCATGCCAAGCAGACGTTGGTTTCTTCCTTGTGGTGATGTTTCATTGACCATACGTCAATCTATACTTGCATTTGGATCGCTTTATAACAACCAGGCCTACTTTAGGGAAGTTCAGAGTTTATTCTCACCCAACTTGGAGGTTGCTGCACCTTCCACTTTTGTCAACCTCTTCCTGCTTTGAGGGTGTTTTCATGTGGATCAGAACACAAATAAACGGATACAGAACCTTCAAAAATAATATAAAGTTACACTTAGTCATATGTGAGCTTATAGCATTTCCATGAATATCACTATAATTAATAAAGGAATCTAACAGCAAAAAAAAACCCTCTTGATACTCAATGATTTAAATATTTAGATTGATGAAATGCTTTGTCGATGGCATGAAAATGAAAATAGAAAACAGGACACTCCTAAATCAGGGCAAATTTCTGATCAACAACAGCAAACGAATTATGCTCAGAAGTTGCGTCACTTTATTTTGGAACGTCAACGAGGCACGGGGTTGTGTGGATCGAATATGAAGACTGACAAACTAGGCTTATTCCTGCGAATTATACCGAATAACATTTTGGGAATAATTTAAAATCGGCTAAAATGTATAATTACTTTGTTTTAACATCATCACTAACCCTCTATTTCACGGCAGCACAAAGTCTCGATGCACCTAATATGAACAATTACTGTATTAGTGTAAATGATGAATAGATTTGAATTAATCAACACAAAGGCTGGAGAATTAGAGATGGATTTTAATTGGCAAGAAAAAAGAAAAGTGCAATTAACCACAAATACTGGTCTGTGCATCTTTGTTTCTTTTTTTTTTTTTACTCCAGTTTTTGTTGATTTACGTTAATGGCGGCCATGTTACATCCACAGGTTGGGTTTGGTGAGAAAAATAAAATCCGACTTCAGTCGGCATAGATTTTCCCGACTTTCCAGTACAAGTGGAAAACGGCTACAGTTTCACCAGCAGAGCCGGTCCTATACATGTGGGCTGAACGGAAAGCAGCACATGGACGTCCTTCTCACTTTCTCACTCAACAGAATGTTGTGAAAATATGTTCACTGGAATGCATGAAGTCCTAAAGCGTGGCAGCAACAAAAAAAGAAAAAGAAAAAGAGGACAAATAAAACTCTACAGCCACTCCAGATCCAGCCTCATTTGGCTGCCCTAATGCAATAAAACAATAATTGGATTATTGCATCATTAGATGTGATTATAAATCCCACTGCAGACAACAAGACCCAAATACACAAGCAATAAAAGCCCCAGAGTTTACTTGATGTTACCTAATTCTGCTGACGTCAGCAGGTGATTTAATTTAATTTGTCCATTGGTTACAATAATGGTAATGAATTAAGACGTTGGCTATACATCATCACCTCAGCACAGTTGGGAAATAAACTTTTTTACAATCGTTAAATAGGCAAATGGAAAACAGTATTACCACTGTTCCTGTTAAAGTTACTTCGGCTTATGTATGTATGTATTTGTTCAGTGGTTGAAAGCTATTGGTGCTGTGATTGATCGGCCGGCCGACGCATCGGCCTCGATTTTCTTAATTTTGGGAGATTGACGATTCGCCGTTACTTAGATGTGAATCTGCCGCTAGTCCTGTTGCTGTACTGTGACAGAGGGCTGAAAAAAAAAAGTTAAAATGTGAAAAATGAAGGACTAGAGCAGTTTTTTTGTTTTGTTTTGTTTAGCTTAGTTAATTGGGATAACAAAGCTCCAAACTATTTATTTATATTTGAGAGCACTACCTCATGTTCGGTTAAAACAGATTTGTATCGTTTCAATCGTATTGTTTATAGTTTTTCAACAGAATAAGATTGAAAAATTTAAGTTGTACTGTGACCGTCTAACACCCGACAGCAGCTGCGTTTCCATTAACGGTAACTACGAAGATAAATTAGCTTAACGGAAACATGCTAATTTCGAAAAAAAAACAACTAAAATTTTTGGCTTAAAAGTTTGTCTCGTGTTTTCTCAGATGTTATCAAAACACTTTTGTCACATCACACGAGTCACGTGACAAACAGCCGGACGTTACTACAGGCGGAAACCACGAAGAAGACGACGACAGGAAGTAGTAGCAGGATGACGGCTTGTTTTTGTTTCAGTGTGCTGCCAGCTCCACTGCAGCTCTCACAGCACCGCACAGTTTATGAAAAGTTTTATAATTCCAGCGTGTTGAATCCATAACTCTTCTATAAAATCACCGACTATAATTTTCACAAAATGTAGGCGGGGCTTGTTGTGCCAACGCCTGACTAAAACGCTGACGTCTCCTCTGATTGGCTGATGGATGATGATGCTAGCGCCATGACTGAATTACGAAAAGATTTCATGTTTGCATCCATCGCCTCCATGAATTTGAATAACTTATCATGTGAACAAATGTATTTATGTGTGATTTTAATCTCATTTCTTATTTAATGGAAACATCACAATTACGAAATAGTGGTTTTTTTAGACATTAGCAGAATATCGATGGAGATTTGTGCACATTTGTAGTGGAAACGCAGCCAGCGTCGGCTGTTTCAGAAATGGATATCGGCCAAAATCAGAATCGGCAAGTCAGGGTTTTTAGGTATCGGTGATCGTACAGGATACTGCAATCAGTGCAGCCTCAGAAAACATACAATAAGTGTCCAGCAGCTACTAGTTGGTCTATATTCACACAACCTCTGCTGGTCATATAAATAACATTCATTTCTAGCAACCTGCTAGTCTAATAATGTCACTGTCAACGGTTCACTTTCCTCCAGCTGAGTTCTTTTTTATTTTTCTGGCTCTTTTGGGGTCACGCTGCTTCCCCGGGGAGGCTGGAAATGAGGTCAGTCTCACCTCAGCCTGTTCAGGAGCTTTTCTTAACTCCCCCCAGTCGAACTGAAGCAGCAGCCTGGATCCCTCTGCGTGTCCGTCATGCATCTGAACCTCTTTGACGAGAGCGTCTCTCGTCTTCCTATAAGGATCCATCAGCTGGTAAAGCTCCTCGAGGGGAAAATCCATTTATTACCGAGGATTTATGGACTGTATTCTGATCGTTCTGCCTGGTTAGAATCGACACGGCCGCCCTAATGGGAGGCTAACATTTACATTTTTGGCTGACGATGGTATTCATAACAAATTAAAAGTCAACCGGATTGATTTATTTGTTGGCATCTTGGATGGAGACAATGCGCATAAATAATCATAGCTGCAAATGTGCCAGGAGTTTGCCAAGAGGCTGCGTTCGTCCTTACTTCCTGGGAGAACTTCAGCAAAGTCACCCAGAAGAGACGACAAACACGTTTTGATGAGAAAAGTTCTGATGCTGAAGGACAGCGCTGTTGACGCTTTTTCTGTTTTGTTTTTTTTAATTCGCCCTCCAGGATGGGTGACTTCGAAATAAACTGCAGGAAGAGAAGAGACAGTGAGTGGAAATCTGTTATCCTGTTTCCGGTCCAGTGTTTTATTCTGGTTGAAGCTTTTGTTTTTCACCGTTTCTGTTCCGTTTTTTTATCCATCAAAAACAAAACTAAATGCAGGGTCATGAACGCGGTTTTGATCGGCTGTGTCTGATGAGGCTGTTCGCTGTGGCTCAGCTGCTCCCAGTTTTCAGAAACACAAAGAACTGGAGCTTGTAGCAACCATTAACACCAGTCAGGTACTGGGACTGGTTTGGTGAAAAAAGCCCCAACCAAGTTTCCTTCCAGAATTTTCACACGAAATACAATTTCCGATTTTAATCGTTTATTTTTTTTTTTACTATCTTTTCTTTCAAAGAATTTTCAAATGACAGGGTATTTTTCAAAAGCTGGCTTTATTTTTTTTAAACTGATCTGGATTCAAAGTCCAAATAAATAGAAGCTATAAAACAAGATGGTCGACGCAGGACGCGATGAAAGCACTCTGAACTATTAAAATCAAGAGTGGGAAACATCCTAGTATAAAAAAGTAATTTAAATCTTTGAAACAGAAAACGTGATTAATCGATGTTATCGATTAAATTTCCCACCTAAGCAGCTCTTCCAGATTCTCTAGGTTGTTTCTCCGATTGCTTCCTCAGGTTTCATACTTGAGTTAATTAATTTAAAAATGGAATTGGATTAATGTCATTCTAGAGTTGTGATTAATCACGATTAATCACTACGCTTAAGCCTGAAATGTAAAAATGAATGTTTTCAAAAAATGTTTAAGGAAATGTCCTATTGTCTCCAACCAAACATGTCAAATGATCAGTTTTACAGGTTTTCATATTCAGGGAGGTCATTCTGTTTCAATTTCGAAACGTTAACTACAAATTAATTGGATTTCGGTGGAAGGAAAATTCGTCGTTGCAATAATTAAGTAAGCTAATGCTACTTTGATGAAAGTTTGGCCCAAACCCAGGTTGTTTCACTTATTGTGAAATTTGCTCATGTTTTCACTCGCGTTTGCGGCTCAGCGTTGTTGACCGCAGTACAAGACTGAGTAAAGGGGGCAGACACACGGGAGGTGGCGCCGCTCCCTCTCCGTCCATTTCCTTTGGAACGGGTACGGTGAGGCGACAGTCGCTCGTCCTCGTCCAGCCAAGCCGCCGGTGTAATTCGTGCAAGTGAATTTTTCTTCATGTGTCGCATTCGTGACGTGCTGCTGTGAAGGAGGTGGTAACCCTGCGGTTGAGAGAGGCTTTTAGGTCAAAATGATTTGAATTATGCAATATTGACGCGTTCCACTTTTCAGATTAGTCGCATGCGTTAACGTTTGCAGCCTCAGTTCATACTGAGTTTAGTCCGATGGGCTGTAGTTCCTGATTAAGTAACTTCTGAAGGCAGTAGGTGGAACTGAACAAATGCGTGCCACACTTTTCAGATTTTTATCTCTGAAAACTTTAGATGTGTGTCCTTCCTCTTCACAGTTTTACACCAATGTGTGCTGGTTTATCACACATAATCCCAATAAAATACACTGTGGCTTGCGGTTGTAGCAAACTGTGAACAGCTATAGGAGTACTGCCTCCTCTCTGCGCGCTCATGGACTCCGTTTTGCCTCCTGTGCAGGTGACTCAGCCCCCCCGAGGCGAGCAGCAGAGCCAGCTGCTGGGCGGATTCGACGAGAAGGCTTACCTGGCCGCCAAGCAGCTCAAACCGGGGGACGACCCGTACAGGGAGCATGCCTTTAATCTGCAGGAGAGTGACCGTCTGGGCAGCGAGCGAGCCATCCGAGACACGAGACACTACAGGTGAGTGTCGGAGCGGCCGAAGTTTGATCACCATCATTTGTGGTGCAGCGGTGACGACAGTAAAAGTGACCAGAAGAGCGATTACTTTTTTTTTTTTTAGGTAACTGTGTTGGCTGTGTGAATGATAGCACCACAAACACAGATGCTGCTCTTAGAAAATATTCCCGTTGTTAAATTATAATGCACCTCTTTAAGACGTCACATAAAGACGTGTCACTAAGATGCAGACAGTAAGTGTATTTAATCATATTTTTGAATTTATTGATGCAAATTTACTGAACAAATGGTGGAGAAAAAATTATATGTATATATATATATATATATATATATATATTTCTTTAAAATCCCAACAATACGGATGATTTTACGTTTTATTAAAGGGACAATATCATTTAAAAATCATCTAAGCTTTACATCATGTTATAAGGTTACTTCATCATCAAAAACAAACCTGGAGTGTTGCCTTCATTCTTTCATGCATATTTGAGAAATTCTTTAATCTCCCATGGCAACCATTCGGCTGTGCAAAACGCCTGGGTGGACCTAGCCCCGCCTCCGAAGACGAAGCTCCTCCTCTGAGCTTATCGTCTCAGCCCTACTGAACACCAGGCATTTCTTTCATTGCCTTAGCTCATATGTGTCAAGCCCCACGGGCCACATCTGGCAATTATATACGGCCGCAAGATCATTTTATATTATTGTTACTAATGGCCCAGCGATATGAAACGCTGGTAACACAATAAACTACAGATCCCATAATGCAGTGCATTCAGCTGCCTTGCCAAGCGCTTTCCAGGCTAGCCCCTCATGATGCCTCAGAGAAAAGTTGATTCTGAAAACAGAGCCTTTCAAAACCGATGGGAGGCCGAGCATATGTTTACTGACATTGCCGATAAACCCGTTTGTCTCATTTGTGGCGCTAATGTGGCTGTATTTAAAGAACTTAATCTAAGATGGCACTATGAGACAAAACATCAGGATAACCTGAAAGACCTGAATGCAGAGCAGAAGATACGAAAAGTAGAAGAGTTAAAGAAGAATCTGACATTTCAGCAGACGTGTTTTACCCGTGCAAAATCACAAAGTGAAGCTGCTGTGAAAGCAAGTTTTGTCCTGGCGGAGGAGATCGCCATTCACCAAGGGAGAATTTCTCAAGAGCTGCATGATCAAGGTGTGAGACGTCGTATGTCCAGACAAAGAGCAGATGCTGGAAAATGTAAGCCTGAGTAGAAATACGGTTGCTGATCGAGTTTGTGAGATGGCCACTGATTTAAAAACACAGTCGAGTGAAAGAAGCAAAGACTTTATTGCATACGCTCTTGCTGTGGACGAAAGTACTGGCATGACTGACACTGCACAGCTGGCCATCTTCATCCGTGGGGTGGACTCCGATTTGCGCATTACAGAGGAGATATTGGACATTAAATCGATGCATGGGACAACGACCGGAAAGGACATTTTTGAAAACGTATGTCAAAGTCTAACCGACATGAAACTGCCCTGGGACAAACTTATTGGACTTACAGCCGATGGAGCTCCAGCTATGTGCGGTGAAAAAAGTGGGAAGAATGCGAGTAAAGATGCAGGAGGAGAACTGTACTGGTGGATTAACAGCATATCACTGCATTACACACCAGGAAGCACTATGTGGCAAAGTCCTGAAGATGGACCATGTAATGAGCACTGTAACCGTAAACTTTATCCATAGTAAAAGTTTACATCACCGCCAATTTCAGTCCTTCCTACGGGAGATAGATTCAGAGTTTGCCGACATTCCTCATCAAACAGAGGTGCGTTGGCTAAGTCGGGGAAAAGTTCTCAACAGAGTTTTTGAGCTCGGCAACGAAGTCTGCCAGTTCATGGACAGTAAAGGAAAAGACTTTACCGTTTTGCGGGATGAAAAGTGGAAATGTGAGTTGGCGTTTCTGGTTGACATAACAGCTCATCTCAATGCCTTAAACCTCCAGCTCCAGGGACATGACAGCATGATCGCTGACATGTATGACGCAGTGAAGGCATTTCAAGTGAAGCTGCTTTTATGGGAGACACAAATGCACCAGTGCAACTTGCCCCACTTTCCCTGTTGCCAAGTAATGCTGAACCAAGTGAGCACGACGGTGTTTCCAAATACGCACTTTGCTGATAAACTGAGCGCACAGAGTTCGCGCTGCGCTTTGGTGACTTTGAAGAACAAAAAAAAAAAAATTAGAGTTGATTCGCAACCCATTTGCCGTCGACGTGGAAAACTGCACCAGCGGGACACTAAAGGCAAAGTACGACACTGCAGGGCCCGCAGAGTTCATTGACTCCATTCCCGGCTCCGCAATGCCCCGGCTCCGTCTGCATGCGGCTCGAACCTTGTGCATGTTTGGTAGCACAATGTGAGAGAAGCTGTTCTCAGCGATGAAGACTAACAAAACTGCACACAGGAGTCGTCTCACTGATGAGCACCTGCAGTGCATCCTGAGAATCTCCACGACACGGGACCTCACGCCAAACATAAACGAACTCGTTGCCAAAAAAAAGATGCCGAGCATCCAGCTCTGACAAAATGGCATGAGAGCAAAGAAAACTTAATGTTTGGATTCTTTATTTGTTATTGCTGAAAAGCACAAATTTTGTTTATATTTCGCGGTTTTGCTTTTATTTATTTTTCCAGGCGTCTTTTGCAGCATGTTCATATTTCTGACATGTATAATTTTGACAGGATATTTTTATGGAGAGCAAGATATTTTAAGTTATTTAAAGTTTAAGTTTATTTATTCCAGAACATTCCTGTGTGTTTTTTTTTCATATTTATGTTCAAAAACATTTAGTTTTGGTGTCTTCAATAAATGCTTATTCTATTTGGCCCGGGACCTAAAGTGTGTTTTGAATTTTGGCCCCCTGTGCAATTAAGTTGCCTTAGCTGCCTTAGCTTAATATTTTTTAACAGTAATTACCTCTATTCTCATAATCTAAGTTTAAGCTTTTTTTTTTTTTTTTTACGTTTAGTCTTTGATTAGAATCGTTTAGTGACTGAAAGTGTTTAGGGTTAGAGTTATTTCCATTCAATGACATGAACGAATCTGGATCGCTAGATACACTACGGCGAGCACGCCACACATTTCAGATTTGTATTTGTAAAAAACTTTGAAAACTGTCAATGTCCTTCTTCTTCACCGTTACGCACTCTCTTGATTTTCAGCTATGATATAAACACTAATAAGATGCGCTGAAGAATATGTCATAAAGTGACAAAGCTAGGAAAAGTAAAAAGCTTTTGAATACTTTTGCAAGGCAGTGCAAGCCAAGTGTTAGAGGCGTATGATAGCAGTTTACTGGCGTTAGCCTGATGGCTAGCTAAACCCAAACATCTACCCACGAGCTAAGGAAGGCGTAAGGAAAGCTCTCTGATTGGTTAATCACCCCTATGAGCTGTTTACGGCGAGCCGGACGGGACAAACTGGACCCACGGTAGCTCAAATTAATGACTCACTTATTCCAAGACATTCAGACTGATGTGTGCCTTCGAGCAACGCGCCGGATCTTTGTGGGTGTTTTTGCTGGACTTAATGGACCTGGAAGTTTTCTCCGTTTTTCTGGCAGCACACCTAATTTCTCAAACATTCTTTCTTGTTCTGTGAACAATTTGCACTCGATTTCTGTTGGGCGTGTTTATCGTTTTTTCCGTGTCGCGTTTGAGTTGGGCGTCTCGTCCCGTTCCAGGTCCCCGCCCGGATTTTTAACGACCGAATAAAAGTCGTCCGCCGTAATCTCGCTAAGAATCGCAACAATTACGGTTTACTGGAGAGTCAGAGGAATCGATTTGAGTCGTCTCTGAGCAAATGGTTCTGTTTGGTGAAATGTCAGCCCTCTCTGTGGACAAACAGGATGTTTTCGGGGCGGCTTGACATTTTAAGGAACAGATTGTTTACAATAATTAAAGGAAAGTGTTTAGATTGTCTTTAGAAAATCTTTACCAAGATTTTCTGCATTAAGTTTTTTTCTTTTTCTTTTAAGAAAATAAGAAGTTGTTGGAATCTATGTGAAAAAAGTAGAAAACTCTTTGCCAGTTGCTTTCCTGGCATCCTTTCTCTTTTGCATTCTGTTTTTCACACACACTAGAATCGGACTTTTTTATATATTTATATAACGTGGAAGTCAGCAGAAAAAGACGAAAAAGTCTTTTTTTGAGTCTTGCTTTATTCTCAATGTCTTCCAACCAAAACCAAAAATAGAAAGAAGGACGACCGCAGGTGTCTTCTCACCTCACCTACTCCCCTTCACAATAAAAGGATACACAATAGAAGCATACATTCAGGTGTGAAGTATATACACTACCTTGAATTTATAACAGAATTATTATTATTATTATTATTATTTCATCTCAAATGTGCTAGCAAAAATTCACCTTTAAAATTTCTCCCGCATCAAAATTTTCTTGCAAAGCTGATGACCCAATCATCAAGCAGTTAGCTGGTTAGCTAGCGCAGCGAACTGTTAACAGACACACATCTGGCCCCGCCCAACACAGGGTGGGGTCACGTGATCAAAGCAGCGTGATCTGATTGGCTGAAAGCTGCTTCACGCCAATCTAGAGCTGACTGCTAATTTTTACAGGCGAAATTTTGAAGCCAAAAAGGAAATTTAAATTACTGATGCATAACTGCACAAGATAAAAATTCTGTGTTATAAATTCAACATCTAAAAAAAATTTATCAGATTTTCATGAGGCTATATAAGGAGAGCAAGCTGAAGCTATTCTCTGCTGAAGAAATTGTTTTAGTTTTTTATAGGTTTAATACAATACTAATTCTCAGTTACAAAAATGTTGATCGGTGAAAATGTTTGCACATTCTGATGATTTTCTGAAAAGAATAAAACTCATACCTTCATCTAGTTGTTTATTCAGGTTTTCTTACCCTTCAGGCATGACTCTCACTCCTCACCAGCCCATGACTTCCCCTTTCAACCCTAAAGTAAAACACAGTTGATACTAAAGAGCTCATGAACATTTAGACTCATTTCAGAGGTGCTAATTGAGCTTCCAGCTAATTAATAAAGGTCATGCTCCAAATGTAATATGTAAAAGATTTAACGTAATGAGTAAAAAGATGCTTCTTTGCTGTAAAGGTTTTGAAAAAGTTCAAATTTCAGCTTCGTGTCTTCTGACTTGAACTTGAATATCCGAGTGTCAGAAACAAGAGAGTAAAGCGGTCCCAAACCTGTGCAATTGTTGCCGGGCAACTGGATATGTTCATGTCACTAATGGCAACCATGAGGCCACTTCTGCTAATCACAGCTGGCTGAGACTCTGCACAATATGCATCTGCTTTGTGACTGCATGGGAAGCTAATCGCACGCGGCGGACTGAGCGCGCAGATCTAATCTCTTCTTTTTATTTTGCCGTTGTAGATGCGCGTCTTTGACCTATGACGCAGAGCTTCCCTCCACGAGCATCATCATCACTTTCCACAATGAAGCTCGCTCCACTCTGCTTCGCACCATCAAAAGGTAATGAGGCCGAACACAAACGTCCCCCCCCACCCGCCGCGTAAGACTGGTGCAGCCACACGAGCCTGGTGTTTTCACTTTGACCTCACTTCTCTTTGTGTTCTGTTTCAGTGTCCTGATGCGAAGCCCCCCGTCTCTCATTCAGGAAATAATCCTCATAGATGACTTTAGCACTGACCGTAAGCTTTCTCTTTTGTTGTTGTTGTTGTTGTTGTTGTTGCTACTACTAGGGATGCTCAATTTTTTCACTTCCGATACCAATATCTGAGGTTTAGTATAGGCCGATATCGATCCGACACACAAAACCAGAGCTGAATTTACCTAAATCGTTCCTTTTTTTTTTAAACCCACAAATAAATGTGCGGAATTACACATTTAACTCGTAACTCTGCGCCACCGAAATACACCAACAGCTTCACAGTCTCGGTCAAACATGTTAGAACAACTTTCATTTGTTCAGTCGGTGCGATTAGGAGTAGAGCAGTTAATGCAAAATAAGTAATAAAGGAAATGAAACTGACAAAAACAATAGGTCGACTACCACGGTCAAATGTGTGACGATGAACTGCAACAAACCTTTCAAATGTTTCAGAAAGTGCAATTAGGAAATCTAAACGCAATGTAATATAAATAACAAAGCATGACATCAGAGCTGCATAGAATTAGACTGCCTGGACCTGCACTTATGGATCATGCATATTGTCACTAGATTTCTTTGTCAGTATCTCTAGTTACTGCTAATTACTACGGTGATTTTGGCAACGCAACCATTTATTCTAATTTTACATTCCATCCATTTAAAGCAGCAATAATAAACAGTTTTACGATAACAGAGCACTGCTGAACTATTACATTCAGTAATTCTTCATTTAGTTTGTCGTTTTGTGTCATTTAAACGCACCACCGTCCTCCCACTACTTCGTGTCGTCTTCTTCTTCGTGGTTTGAGCCAGCGGCAACATCAGGTTGCTGATCACGTGACTCCAGCGATGCGAAGAAAAACTTTTTTTATCAGAAAATGATGATGATATTTCAGCTTCGTGTTTTCTGAAGCTGAGTTATTAGGGTTACATTTTTTCCCATATTTTTTAGAAAAAAACTATTTTGAGTTTTTATTTTCTAAATTGCCGTGTTTCCTTTAAGCAAATGTATTTTTCTGCAACCATATGTCCAATGGACACGCAGCAACTGTCGGTGAAATAAATAAACAGCTTTAACATCTACATATGAGACGTGCTGTGAAAAGAATAAGTAGCATTTGCGTTTAGAGGGTGAAAATTCTTTTTTTTTTTTTTTTTTTGCGTTCAGTAGCTCCACAAACTGTGGAAATAAAGAATAACCACGTCTTAGCAATTATTCCCCTTTGACGGCATTAGGTAGATGAATTACATGAGCTCATGCTTCACACTGTCTGCTGTGCTTTCTGTAATTTCCACCACATGCATCTTGTGTCTCTTGGAACCGCACGTTGACCTAAATTCCCAGTGTGCCTAGACCCACATAAGGACACACTTGAAAGTGCCAGAGCTGGCCAGACATCTAAACAGTGGTGTCTCAGCGGATGTAGCAGCAGGAGCACTTTAAGCTCCCTAATGCCGTGATTTATTCTCCCCGTGGGCCGCCGGCCTACCTGCGCCCGTCATGAACGCGCATTACTCTCCGTATCCGAACCGGCCAAAAGACTTCCAAACTTTAAGCCCCCTCCCTGTTTTTAATTACAATTCCCAGTGTTGGGTATCACATGAAACGCTTTCCTGTAGTCCTTGGTTACAGTTTGAGGCTTTTAGTTTTGCCCTGGTCTGACTTTAAGCCAGTGAGCCTCTTTCAGGCACTCCTTTTTTCTTTTTTTTTTATGGGTTTAACTGGAAAGGTGGGGAAAGCTCACTGAAAGTTTCTCCACTTTAGAGTCAAAGAAGTGTGGCTGTATCAGGATTAAGCTGCAATAAACTACAGCAACAATCAAAATCAGCCTCAATAACTACCAAAGATCAATCAACGATCGTCTCAAAATTAAACCAAGGATTTTTTTTCCCGATTGAGCGGTCTTTGCACTGTATCCCTTCAACTTTTGTGATCTAATAATCTTTTCTTTCTCACTTCAACTTGTCTAATGCAGAAACAATCGGACAGAATGTTTTTGATGATTTTTATATCACTTTCTTAAGTAGTTTGTATACATGTCCTTTTTATCAGAGGTTTGCGGATCAATCCAAAATATTGATAACATCGATACCAAGTCTGTATCGTATGGTATCGTATCGCATCGATACCGGAGTTGTAAGATTTATACTTGAGTTCAGTTTCGTCTCGAAATTTTATTTTATGTTCGCATTGTATTTTCTCAACTCTACCTCAAAAAATGTTTTGTTTTGATTTGCTCTCAGATGATCGTTTTTTTTTTTTTTAGATTTATTTATGTAGGAAGAATCGACAGAAATCATATTATTGTTATTAGCGTATGCTGTTCACCTATAAACTGCAATTTCTGCTCTAGTATTGAACTGAATAATTAAGAGAAAACACCACAAAACACTTAAAGGTCAGAATTTTTATAGTATCTCAAACGTAAATAAAAACGATCAGTATCTGTGATACTGGCCCTGTTATTAGCTTGGTATCGAATCTAATCCAGTAAAGTGTTTCTTATTGCCTTATATATCATTTAATTAATTTTAATTTTTAGATGCATGTGTAAATGCATAATGACCCGTTGGCCCCGACAAAACATACACAGTAATCCTAAATAACTGTCTCATATTGAAAGTGGACTTATGCATCTTTTTCTGACGACTTTACAGCCATAAAAATCAAACGTTTTCCATGTGACATTTATACAGGCTTCAGGGGGTTAACGAGCCCCTCGGTCGCCAGAAAGCACCTGAGGTTTTCAGCTCTGGCAGTGAGAGTGTGAGCTTGTTGGTCAATAGATGGGAACTGGCTGTCAGACAGGTGAAGAAGGTGGCGGAGCACGACGGTCAGCAATAGCATTAAGGCCTGTCCCGGCTGAGGGTAATCCCATCAAGGCTCACCTTAACTATACGCACTTTGTCCTCAGTCAAGGACGCTGATCTTTACTCTGCGTGCAGACAAGCTCCTTTGTGTCCGGTTTCACTGGGACAAGAATAGATTGCTCAAAGGCTACTTAGTAAAAATAATAATTTACAGATCAAGCTAGAATATAAAACAATGCGACTACTAGCTACTTAGGTCAAATTTGAGAGGTTTGTTGTTGAATTTGACAAGAAATGATTTTTACTCAGATGAGGTAAACCTCATGTTAACTCGGTTTGAGGTAAAACAATTATAGATCTATGAAAATGTGTGAATGATACAGCCTAGAGGAAGGAGATTTATGACAGAACCTCGAGGAACGTCGCTAGTGATAGGAAATAATTTAAATATAGCGCCTAATTTAGTATACAAGTAATAAATAGAACAGATGTTTTGTACATCCTGAATTAAAATTATTTCCTCTCTCTGGATTGCAATCAAAATATTCTGTGGTGACTTTTCCGAGTAGTGAAAATTTTATCTGCAAATCAATTTAATTCAATTTATTTATTTCGCGCCAATTCACAACAGGCCAAAAAAAAAATAGTAAAAAGTTGTTTCAATTCCATCACAGATACATAAAACGTTAGCAGAAACTAACGCTAAACACATTAGAAAAATAACGGAAACTAGCACTACACTTCTAAACACAATAAAAGTGGCAGAGGCTACTGTTAACCATCAAGACGACCGTCTCTCAGTCTGTGTAACACGTCTTCGTCTCCTTCTCTCGGTGTGAGAGTCACATACAGCAAAGTCAGTTCAGCTTTGCTAACTCTGCTAACTTTGCTAGGAAAGGTAGCAAAACTTTCTTAGCACAGTTTTTCAACTTCGGATGACCAAAGTCGAAAGCATATCATGTGACATAAAGCTCATTCAAGTCATGAAAATGGGTAACATTTTATGACAAGAATTGGCTTAAAAGGCCACCTTTCAAAATGGCCGTCGACCTGAAATTCAAGTGGCTTATGGGAAATACAATAAACAATACGCATGCTAATTTTTTGTGCTTCTTTCCACACTTATATTTTTACAGTAAGATGCTGCACTATCAGTGTCTTCACATTGCATGTTAGGGAAGAATTGGCTTTGCTAAATGTTGTACATGCTAACTGCTATCACTGTGAATGTGACTAATCTGATTAGAAATAAACCATCAGAAGTGCTAGTAAATCATAGATACTCCTACATTGACCTCCATGTTGGATTTTAATGTGAGGCCCCTCAGAATATCCAATTAATTTAAGAAAAATATACCTGTCTTTAATCACATGAGATAGTTTGACACCAGGTGTTGCATAACAACCTGATTTTGTCTCGTTTCCGCAGAAAATTGTATTTTTGTCGGGCTTGTAATAGATTTTATTTCCAAAAACCTTTAAAAACACATGTTTATTTTTTTACATTCCACTATCCTGCACCATTTTTAGCATAAAGTCCTCAAAAGTGTGGTATGCAGTTGCAACATGGCAATGTGTGAAAAGGTATAACACATGAAACACACACAAGCACTCAAATATGGACCCTCACACACACTCACACACACTTAATCTGTCTGAAATTCAACATCTGCTCTGTGGGTGTAACCCACAGCTTTCCTCTCATCTTCCCTGAGTGATTAGTCCCCCATATAGACATGTTTACACACACACACGCCCACGCCCACACCCCTGCTGTCCCACTCTCAATCTCTCACACACACTCCTGTCCCCTGCGACACGACCGTGTCCCGTAAATACAAACAAACGTGTTTGTATGAGCGACGCTGTTTAATCAAAGAGGATTACAAGTTGTCGAGCTTCAGCCTGCGCCCATAAGGCTGAGATGGGAGAGGAGGTGGGGGGGACTGCTAGATCTACCCACAATCCCTCAGTGAGATCACACTCACTCTCTACTCCTGATACTAATCCTCAAAAGGGCAGGAGTGTGCATCGGCGCCCGTGTTTGCAAAGCCGCTCGTCCCGCAGCAACAAAAAGGCCTGCGGCAGCTTCTGGCCGGTCAGGGACGAGTTGAATTTGTTTATGGAAAACAGCACAGCGAGGTGAACGATGCAGCAGAACAAAACCCTTTTGTTTGTGCACATGTTGTGTCTTTCTGGGCATCGAATTTTCACCAAGAATAGATGCTTTGCTGGTCGCGTGGCTTTGTGTGCTGTGTTTGTGGGTCCGAGTGACCCGATAAAAAGAGATGTGTTTTCCTCTGTGCGGGTGTGTGTTTGTGTGTGTGTGTTTGGCCTCCAAGCATAACATGTCATCTCCTCTGCTCTCCTCCTCCAGCTGAGGACTGCCAGCTGCTCTCCCAGATCCCCAAAGTGCGTTGCCTGAGGAACAGCAGGAGAGAGGGTGAGTGCGAAGACTGGGACGAGACTTGAAACTCTGCGAAAGGGTCTGAACGTACACTGCAAAAACACAAAATATTACCAAGTAAATTCTGCCGAGTTTCTAGTGCAAATGTCGTAGCACGCTTGAAATAACACAAAACTTCTCAGGAAATAATAGGAGCTTGTTTTATGTCAATAATGACTTAATATTGATGAAAAAGTACTAGATTACCTCACTCATAACAAGATCATTCCCCCATGTTACAAGTGAAAGAAATTGCCTGAAAAAAATTAATAAAGCAAAGATAAGATGACCCATCTGAGACGTACGTCAAAAGACAAAATGACTAAATATATGAAAACATGAGCTATAAACGAAATTGGACTGCCACAGTCTAAGTCATGGCGTGAAAAATTTACGTTTTGTTAAAAAAAAAACAAAAAAAAAAAAACAATGGCTGTAAGGAGTTCTTCGGTCTGTTCTTCCTAGAAGATCAAAGCACATTCATGTGTAAATGATCCAGATCTAAATCCAAATGGTTTTATGGTAGGACATAAAAACTGATGTTCACAGATGTTCTCCATTTAATCTGACTAAACCTGAGCTAAAAGCTAAAAACATGTCGGGCTTTAGGTGGACCAAGCCAGTAGATATACTTCAAATACGTTGCAGTGAATGGAGGTTCTTAAACATATTTTGATAGAAAATAATGTACTCTCTTCTTTTTACTTCACAATTCAGCTTTTTATTTGTGATGGCCTGTTTGTGGTTGTAACCCGACAAAATGTCAGCAAAAGTCCAGCACTGCATCTTCAGATTGAACAAACTATTTATTCTGATTCATTTTGAAAAGGGCAAGTCTTTCCAAAAATAATTGTGAAATATTGACATATTATCTACCCACTGGATAAACACATCACATTTTCATAGTCGTCTTTACCAGGCCGAAAAGCGCCTCCTTAAATCATTTTTACTACGTTTTCTTTGAAAGCTCTGTGAGGCTCGTGTTGCTCTCTAACAAAATGTATACTTCTAGGCAAAACCCAAATTTTAGATTTATGCCCAACACTTTTTATACACTGAATAAGTTGTTTTTTAAAAAAAAAAAAAAAAAAAACTTTTTATAAATAATAAAATAAGAAGATTAGGAATGATATATTTAATCCGATTAATCGTGATTATGGGAATAATCAGGTTCACCAAAGGAATGCCGTTATTGCATTTTAGGCAATAAAATTGTTTATTTTCTCATTTGAAAAAGGAATTGAATTGTATCTTTTCATTTTCAACATATTTCCAACATTGAATTAAAGAAGCTTAAAAGGTTAAATGAAAAATCTGTAGAATGTGCCAATTTTTTAAATCCAGTTTATTGTACAATCATCAGAATAATCGATTAATCAATAACTAGAATAATCATTGTTTACAGGCCTAAAGGATATCAATAGGGGTGTCCCAATACAATTTTTTTCTCTTTCGATGCGCTACAGATATTGCAGCTATGAGTGTTAGCCGATACCGATATTCAGTTGATACAACATCAGCATGAGTCATACATAATTTTACCACTTATTTTGTAGTGTGGAATATTAGAAAAGGCTTAATCCAGTGAGATTACTCAATCAGACAACCATACTCAACAAGCACAGGAATGAGAGTAACTGATCCATTTATTATTAACCAATGGGTTAATAATAAATGAGCGCTGATGTATAGAAACACTGGGTCAGACTAAATCCTGGAGTGGAACAATGGAATGCTTCCATTGCTTTGCTTGTATCAGACCATCATACTCGTCTTTTAGTTGATATCAAACCAATACCGGATATCGATTTTTGATTGGAACACCCCTAAAGATTAAATAACTACCTAAAAAAATCTGTCTTTGTTTTGGATTAAAGAATGGTATAGTAATAAAAACAATGGGTAAAACAAACACAATCAAAAAGAGAAATAAAATAAGTTCTAGAAAAAAAAAAACACAGCTCATAAAATAAATGGTGCTGATGGCGATTCCTCAATAAAGCACTCCACGCCAAAGAAATGCCAGAACGACTGTTAAAAATGATACAGAGGAGCTTTAAAGTTCCTTGTTTTTTTTTATCAGCAGTGTGGAAAATGTTTCTGTTGATCTATGACAGCAGTGCACATATGACTGGTGGTCACATGGAAAGCCTGAATTATTTCATGAGGCTGAAACCACATTAACCAAATTGTACTGTTTTCAGTGCAGTTTGGATAAGTACCTTTTAATTGTAGACTTAATCAACCATTTTGTTATAAGAAACAAAATAAAAGGACAATAGCGTTCTTTGTATGTTTCTCCTCTTGAGGCTGAAGCTACCAGTAGTGACATCGCGTTGTTGTGCAGGCTTTCTGTTTAAATAAGTGAAAAGCAACCTGGCTTTTGGTGTCAGATTTACAGTACTGAGAGGTTCTAGGTCTCCTCTTACGTGTCCTGCTACATTATGGAAATCACTCGGATGAATTAGCTGAGGTTAAACGTTAAAACCACTGGAGTTCGGAGCCAGAAGGGTAGTTTCTGGTTTTCTGCCTGTGCGGCCGCTCACAGCAAACTAAGCATTTGTTTCGGCTTATGAAGCACATGCTGACGAAGCAGAAGCACGTCGGATTCAGGCCAGCATCGTCCGACCGGCGGTCACAGTCGACCAGATCAAGCTTATCTTAAAGATTTCCTATTCCGCCAGCTTTAAAAATCCGGGGCAGAGAGCTAAAGCTTCGAGCATGAGCTAAATCTTTCACAGCTTTTCTCCAATAGAAATGTTCAAGGCAGGTTACTGTTTTCACTTTTTTTTCCTTCTTCTTCTTCTTTTTTTTTTTTCTTACCACAACAGCAGAAGAAGAAAAAAAAAACATGGTCACATCATCTGTGGGTGAATTGATTTGAGCTTTAAATAGCTTCACAGCTTCAGGCATCATTGAGTTTCTTTCATTTAATGCGTCGCACTGTGCTAGAGGTTAGCGAGCGCTAATCCAACAAGGCAGGCTTTTCTCAATGAGTTACAAACCAGCTGGTGAGCACAAAATGCGCTTCATTTATGGTGTTAGAGCTAAAAAAATGCTTTGATTTCGTTTGCATTTCAGCTCTTACAATGTTAAGGCTGTTCTAACATGATTTAATTCATGCTAACGTAGCTCTTGCTGCGTATTTTAGTCGTCGTTAGCAAAGGTTTCCTCCAGTAAGGCCCTGTTTAGCTACATTCACCTTCCCCTCAACTCTGACAACGGCTCGGCATTTATTATATCGTTTAAAATTTATTGTAATACATTTTTTATCATGATAATAATTTCGATTTAATTCTAGTTAATTGTGTTTAAAAACCCACAAACTGTCCGCACTGTCGGGATCGTTAACTTTACTATTTTTTCCACTCTTTGTTCAAAGAAAGCTTCAACAAATTAGAAAATACGATTAAATGCAGTTACGATTTCCATTGCACTGATAAAAATAACACTTCTTTGTGCAACTGGTGACCCAAAGAAGCACATGTTTACAAATGTTTTTCAAGCAGTATTTGTGTCTATGGGGCTATAAATGCTGTGTGATGCATTCGCAACCATGCAGTTACCTAAAAAGGAGTAATCAGTAGTTCTTATTGTCACTTTTATTGTTATCACAATAGTACCACAAAAAATTGTGATAAAACTGTTAAGTCCATATCGCCCTAACCAGCTTCCCTGCCTCTGCTGCAGGAAAGTTATCCCCACAGCATGATACGGCCACCGCCATCTCTCATCATGGGGAGCATTTGGCATGTAGGCCAGAAAGTTTAACTGCGCAAACTTGTGCTTGTTCATGTCCGACCGCCTCATAAAATCTAAAAGCACCAATAACTCCACGGGGCAGAGAGTCTGGTTAAGCAGCAGGCTTAACTCTGCACCATTGGACCAAGATGGGACTCATTATTTTGTAAAGCCCTCATTAGTTTCGGTAAAAACAAATCTGCCAACCTGGTGCGAGCCATGCTGAGCAAAGCTCTCTTTCAGAATCTTGTTGTTTTTTTCTGCTTAAATGATAGAAAAAATAAAAATAAAACTATACGTGTCTTTAGAAACAGTAGAAGAATTTTTTTACTCATAAATATTCCGCTTTGTATGTCTTTCTTTTAATTGACAATGCAGGAAAACTGTAAGCGTTGATTTAAGCATTTAAATGTAAATATACATTTATTTGATTAGTTCAAGATTTAATGAGCTTATAAAAAGATCACTAGCGAACTTCTTGTGTGAAACATATTGAGAGTGGACCATGTCAAGCTCATTTTCATTTTGGGTCGTATGAAGATCATGAATGTCCTCAAAGAGCCGGTTGTGCCTGAATGTGTAATAATACATGTAAAATCCTTTAAAAAAAAACAACTGTTAAGATATTAATAACTGGCTGTATCTGCATTCAATAAGTACGTCTTAAAATTAAATAATATTGAACAAATTTTCACATTGATCAGTTCTTCCAGGATTTCACAATTGTTTTTGCGATTTTTCTTTTCTTTTTTTCAAAGTAGCACAAATTGAGAAATATTTGCCAGAAATCTTGCAATATTTGCGCATATCTATGATGGTAAATGTGTATTTTAGCTACTTGCCAAATCGAACGTGGACTACAAATTGACAAGTAAGATTGAGAAAGAAATACTGCCACCTGCAGGTGGGAGTTAGCAGTCACTCTTGCTTAAAGATTTGCAATGGACTGTTGAGTTAGTGGAAATTTCTACAATCGCAAAAAAAGCCGGAGCGACTGATTAACGTAATTCACCACTAAGGAGATAAAAACGGCTTTGATTTGACTGATGAAATAATATTTAAGCATACAGTTGTTCTTGAAGATTTTATTTATGCGTCTCTCAGGGCCACATAAAAAGTTTTGGTGGTCCGGATTTGGCCCCCGGGCCCCAAGTTTGATGTAAAGTGTTTCTGTTTAGAGTAACTACCTTATGTTTCAGTACACACGGAATATGATCAGTGGCGCACCGCCTCCAGCCTCCCATGTAAATAATCATTCTCTTCACTGTAAATAACCAGTCAATGTAAACATCAAGGCCCGTGGGCCAAATTTGGCCCACCGTAGCTTTTTATGTGGCCCTCAAGATTCTAGACTAAACACCAAGTGTGCTTAACGGTTATATTATCAGTCAAATCAATGCATTTTTTATCCGTTTACTGCCAAATTGTGTCAATCAGTCCACAATAATTGAGAATTTTGGTGGAAATTTATGCAAAATCAACAAATCCCCACACTTTTTTGCGCTAATACATAATTGGGAGTTTATTGCAGATTTTTCTTAAAAATTGTCAAACTTACTTGTACTAAACGACTTCCTCAGCCTTATTTGATGTCAGATTATAGTCCATGATCTATACAGCGAGTTATAAAAAATTGCATGGATAAGCACAAATATAGCAAATATTTCCAAATTAGTAGCATAAACACTTTGATTTTGTACTGCAAAAAAAATCACAAAAAGAATCATGAAATCTTGGAGCGGCTGAAACGATGTTAAATTTTAAGAATTCGTTGATACTTTAACTTGCGAACAAGTTTTATCAACACATTCTGGCAACAGCCTGTAAGAGCATTCATGACCTTCATTTGGCCCAAAACGAAAATGAGTTTGACACCCCTGGTTTAAAGGGTCATAAAGGTCACACAGGTCTCGGCCTCTCTCACACTTCCTGTTAGCTTTATCATCCGGGACTAATCTAATCTGGAGGGAATTCCACGTTAAAATAAATGACCATAATTTAAGATGCAGCTTTATTAATGTCTTGTTTTTAACATGACATCTTTTGAAATACACTTCACCCCGCCAGCTTAAATGACATCTTGTTAACAATCCATTTATTTCACCGGCGTGGAAAAAAGGGGAGACATTCTGGTATTTAGCTCGGGCTAATCCAGTTAATCGCTTTCATGTCTAAAGGCTGTTTGATCTTCAGAGCCTGTGCCAGCTTATGTAATGCGTAAATATCACAGAAATGTTTTCATTTTTTATTTTTCTTTCCAGAAAGTCAATTAGGTTTAATAGCAACCGACATTAGTTTTTTTTTTTTTTTTTTCTGTTTCGTTTTTTAAAGAAGACGTGGTGGAGATGGTTGATTTGGAGTTCAGTAGTTCTCCCTGAGAAAAAGGAGAAAAACAATTTTCTGCTATCGTTCCTGGCGATCCAAAGCTGCAGGGCGGCTTGAGTGGAGGACGTACGGAAAGAGAGAAAGGTCAAACTTTGTGCCCTTTGCAAAACAAAGTGCCAACTGGAGGATTAAAAGAACAGTTTGTAGCTAAGTGAGGGTTTTGTTTATTCCGTATTTTGTCTTGCAGATACTTTCCCTGTGCTCAAGTATCACTCATAAAATATTCTCTGTGGCATTTCTGAAAAATACATTTTTACCAGAGGGAGGAACTGATTTCCTGTCAGCCTCTTTAGTGTGAAGCCATCTGGATATTCAATAACTAGGCGTCCATTTTGATCAGCTAAATGTAAGATCCATGCCCGCGACAATGAACTGACACTGGAGAGAAAGGGAAAAGATGGGAAGAATTAATGGTTTATTTATTTTTTTCGTAATGGGGAATTTATACCAAACATCTCAAAGCTCACCCATGGAGATCCTCTGAAGACACTTGTCTAATTAACAAGCAAAGTTGCAGGCTTTGTGACAAATTTGCTGAAAACAACATGATTAATTAGTTTGGCTCAACTTCATTTGCAAGCCAAGAGATACTGATTCGTACAGCCAAGTTCCAGTTTCTGATTTTTCTAAATCTCATACCTGCTGTTAATGATTGTAGTTCTGATTTCTCTTTAAGAATCATAATTACTGCTCAAAATCCATTTTGTTCTACCCTTCATGCCTCGAGTGCATGTTAATTTATTTATATTCGGAGCAGAGGTGATGTCAGCTCCTTCTGGTTTGTATATTTAGCCCTTCTTACGTTCGCTCCAATTTTATTTTTGGCTATGAAATCTTCAAAAATGCTGCTAAATTCATCAGAAGTATTCTACAAATACAAGCTGGGGTAGCATTCACATGGGACTGGGTGGGAATGTTTTCGCTTTCAGTTTGTAAGGAACAAAATAATAGCCCTTAACAGTGTGCCACTCTGGCTCATTTGTGCTAAATGATTCATCTAACAGGCTAAGCTAATGAGACGGTTTAAGTGAAGCAGTCGAGTGCTTTGGAGATCAGTTAATGACATGATAAAACCGCGCCTTCGCACGTTTCCATTTGCTTCTCGAGACACCACATGTGAAACCTCAGGTGCTAGAGGATCTTTGCTACTTACGTTAGCTATTAACATAATTAGCAACAGCTAGCATTGCTGGCTATAAACAAGGGTTTCTCTGTGTGTGTCCCCTAGATAACACACACGCAGGAACCTGAGCTCTGAAACCCCTAAAAGGCTGCTAACATTTCCAACTTCTTTTTGATACATAACAGACAAAGATTGAAAAGTTTAAAGAATAGATAAATTAGCTTTGCTAGCTTAATAAATCAGTCATCATTTGGATGATTGTTTGTTTTTTCTCTTGGCTCTCTCTCTTTCTTAAAGAGGTTGGATGATAAAACTCTTCAGTCTGGTGCGATTGTCTCGACTGGCTCCTTTTTGACTGTCAGTCTGTTTACAAAGGCTTCAAAATTCATTTAGTTTGTTTGTTTCTGTTGTTTTGTCTATTTATTTTGGATATTTAAAACATCTTCAACATCCAGTGCTAAATGTCTGTTAGAGTTTGTTGATCTTTGAGGGACTTGCATTATGATACCATTACTATTACTTGAAAATGGTCTCAAAATGACAATATTGTCATTTATCGCAATAATTTCTGGGACACTTTATCGTCCGGCAAAATTCGGTATTGTGACAGCCCTGTGCGTGTGTGTTCATGTTTGCTCGCCATGTTTTCCTCTGTGTTAATTATTAGTAACCTGCCTTAGAGTTTTTAACCTTTGAGTGTCTGCGTCATGTGTTTTCCGGCAGGCTTGATCCGATCACGAGTGAGAGGAGCCAACACGGCCTCTGCCACCATTCTGACCTTCTTGGATAGCCACTGTGAGGTCAACGCCGACTGGCTGCAGCCGATGATCCAGAGAGTCAAGGAGGTACAAAACCAGATTCATTCGCTTCTGTTAGACGTTCTTTACACGCAGGATAGATTCACCGTCACTCTGCCCTCACGACGTGTCGTACTTAAGCTGCTTTTCAGGATAGATTTTAACGGTCAAAATGTAATGGGCTGATCTCGGGCATAGATCTCGATTTGTTTCACAAAGTTTTAATTCATACCATATTTTTCCGCTGCTACCTATTTATTTACTATGGGTGTATTCACACCAGCCATGTTTAGTCCGCGTTAGTCAAACTCTAGTTTGTTTCCCAAGACAGTCAGGTTCGTTTGGGGAGGTATGAACGCTGATGCGGACCAAAAAAAGTGAACTCTGGTCCGCCTACAAACCTAGCTCTCGGTTCAGATAAAGCCAACTCTGGTGCGGTTGGATGTAAGCGGACCGGAGAACGCTCCAAAAGCAGGAAGCGGACTACAGCGCAGGGAATTCTGGGTAAATGCAGCATAAACAAACCCAAGTCTAATGCCAACATGAGAAATCCTACAAGCGCTACAATCTGATTACATTTCTGTTTAAAATTTTTTTATAGAAGAAAGTTGCGCTTATATCTTCTTCCGAGGTTTTTATGTCGTTTCCATCAGTAGTTCTTGGTATAGCGCCTCCACAGGTGAGGAGGGAAACAGGTTTTTACTGTTCGGTACAGCGAGAAAGCGAATCCCACCAGCTGAAAATGTTACAAATGTTGCAATTTTGGTCACAATCGAACACAGTCCACCAGACTATCAGGAGTGAAAACACCCCAGGTGCAGTAAACTGATGCGTATCACAGACTCGCTAATGCCGCTTTATAAGAACGTTCCCTTTTGGAAGCAAACATATGAGAAAAAGAAGCTAAATGTTAGAAATCTGGAAGCAAAAACCTGCAGTTTTTTCCCAGCGTCTGCTTACTGTTTGTGCCATGTTGCACTGCGCTCAGTCAGTGTTTACTCTTGCTCCTGGCAGCTCGCCGGCTCGTTTTGTGATCAAAACCAGCCTTTGTTAATGCAGCCGACAGATTCTTCCAATTCAACGAATCCTGCAAATTAAGTTATGCGGCCCACCAGGGACACTACCATCACATTCAAAGTAGAATACCCAGATTATACATTGAAATGCAAGACCAGCCACTTTTCATTAGTAGCTGCTTTTTACTTTCGCTGTCATTTTAAATGTGGCCCCTCAAGGACATTTTGTCTGCGAATCGTTCCTGTTTCTGAGGAGCACGAAGCTGCAGCACAGAGAACTGACTTCCTCTCCTATGCTTGAAGAGGAAGTCATTTTGTCGACTTGATGGAGAGCGATGTGACCATGGAGTGAGGACATCATTGCTTGCGTATGAGCTAGCTAATTTAATATTCCCTTCAATTCTTTTCTCTCTGTGCATGGGTTATTACATCCTTCTCCATATATGGCCATGGGAGATTGCTTCTCATATCCATCTCACAAGGCAGTAAAAACAATTACTTTTTACAATACAATGACAGAGAAATTAAAAAAAATGTAATTATTCGCCCTTCTTTGTGCCAAAATGTGTCATTTTTTCAGAACTCCTTAAAAAATATTTACCTCACAAAAGTATTGCGTCCTTACGCAATACTTGGCGCTACCTCACAGTAGATTTTGCATTTTTTCTCATTAATGTATTTACCAGTCGGTTCTTGCGTCATCTTCAATACTGAAAGTGCTTCTGCTGTAATGTAAGTTCTCTCTACGGCGTTTACATGTGTGTAAATGTCTCGTATGTGAGTTACCTGAAGTTTGTCTCTCTTATTCTTGAGGATAGAAATGCACCAGAAGCATATGTGCAAAATGCCAAACAGGTCAAACATGGGCTTTCCATCCCGTCTCTAAGACATAAACGGAAAATTTCTGAATGGAGGAAAGAAAAAAACGAAATTCATCAGAACTATTTCGATTATTTTTGTGCTACGTTCACAAGGAAATATGGTGGTGTTCTGGTTGTGTCTTTTTCGTGTTTATAAAGAGCCGTTTTCATGTGCCGTCCCATCTCCACCTTACGCAAACAAACATGAACAAGCACGGATCAATTTTCAACCAGTTTCTGCACCAGAGAGCCGCGCACAAACACGTTTTCTCTGAGACAAAATAGACCAGTGTGCATTTGCCAGTTTATCGCGGTGGAACATACTTATTGTAACGCAAAAGAATCCATGTTTTTCAGGTGTTTGATGTTTGAAACAAATTTTAAACATCACCTCTAAGCAGCCTATAAGACTAGCCGTTTTCTAAACCAGCTGAAATATGTTACTGTCCAGCAGGATAAATTCTCAACGTAACACATCCACTTATTGCAAACCTTCAAGCGCTTTTAAAAACAACGCTCCTTGTGTTTTAAGTCACAGCATGGGTGCGTTTACATTGTTTGCTTTTGGTGAGCTCGTCCTGCGCTTTGAGCTGCTCTGACTCATTCAGCTTTCTTTACGGCCTCTCGGTTTGGCATTCATGAGAGCTCAGTGATAATTCACTACATCCTCATATTGACTCCCTCTGGTGCTGAAGCCCTTTGTTCCCCTGAAATCACAGCTCCGGGCTCCAAAGACGTTGTTTGTCTCCACATGGTGACCACTGCTGATTACCACAATTACTCAAACGGCTTTAATTTAATTACACGCCAGGAATTAATAATTTCCCACTTAAGTTATGAAATTGTGGCGGTCTCTGAAGTTATCGCTGCTTTCTGAAAGATGAAGTGACTTAAGGCAATAAAGGATCATTTTGAAGCTTAGTAGTAAATTTGCAGGCAGATTAGTTTTCATTAATGCTTTTTTTTTTTTTGACCGTGTGTTTTGCAAAGATTAAAAACAGTTCTGATGAATTATACAGCTGTATAATTTCATTTTTGACCCACTTATCTTCCATCCAACGATTTGCTGAACCCGGTTTGGGGACAACTTGTCGAACAAGTCCAGAGATTATTTACATTTTTTCTTAAAAACAAAACTAGTAAGGACATTATTAGACGGAATTTGATAATATAGAGGAATAATTGTAATATTTACACTTCAAATGTCCTGTTGTAATTATAACATCTGTTGACAAACACGGTTATGATTTTGTGTGGACGTATGAGGGTAGCGACAGTTCATGTCTTCGTACAGAGAATATCCAGTTACAGCCCTGTCGGTAGCTTTTAGATCTTTTTTCCCGCCCTTACCTTGTTATACGCCCTGTTACCTAGCAACTGTGACAGAGATACGCACAAGCTGGCAGAAACGGAGCTTGAAAGCTATGCTAACAAAAGCCTAGCAACGTTAGCGATACCTTCGTTGAATTGCTGTGACGTAATCAGTCTTCGACAAATTCAGTCACTGAATTTTTTGACATGCCCTTTGTTCGATTCTGTCAGCACAGCAGAACAACTGTGGAACTACTTCCTCTTTAACTTCAAAATAAAAGTCACAAACATTAAAAAAGATCGGGGTTTCAAGCTTAAACCACTCAACTTTCACAAATTGCAGCTTAGACTAATTTACTTCAAGAGACAGAGTACAAGTTGACAAGGAAATACTGTTGTATACTTTAATATCTTTTTTTATTATTATTTTACTTTTACAGGAAGCAAATTTCTCCTGACCCCACTAAGGGACAAGGGTGTACAGAAAATGGATGGATGGATGGAGGAAGCAAATTTCACAAAACATAGTCACAGTATCATATCAATACTTAAGAAGAAAAGTTAAGTTGACCCATGCCTTTTCTCACAGCGTTAGGAATACAAAATATGATCATATAAAAGAAAAGAAGCAGAAAAAAATAAATAGTAAGAAGCAAAGAAATAAATACAAATACACTAACCAAAAATTACGGCTGCAGACGTAATTAATCTGAAAATTTTAATGTTGTAATATTACTACAGACTCAAAAGAAAATATCTTATAATTGCTTAAATTTTAATTGGTTTGGAGTGCAGCAGGAGGCGGGCACATTTCCTGCACGAACTACAACTGCATGCATGTTTATATTTCAAGGTTACAAAGTTAGGCATAACGTTGCTAGAGTGTGATAAAAAAAAAAATTAATTGATTGAGAACTCTACTAAAAACTTCTAAGTGTATCTATTATAAGAAAGTGGACAATCAGGGTGGTTTTAACAAGCTCGGTCTGTAAAATTAAAGTCGGGTCTACTGAGTTTCGCATCATCTGCCAAACTTTACCGCCATAAAATGAATTGCTTGGTCTTGTAATTGAGAAAGGCTCAACTGATCCTTATGCTAACTACAGGTGGTTTCAGAGAAGCTGCGCAAAAGGAAAAATATCAGCACTCCTTACTACCAAGTAGTCCACTTTATGCACCGGGTTGCTTGTAAAAGAACGAGGCGGACAGCTCAGATTGAGAGCAGCTGTTTGTTTGGAGCCGACGTTAAGCTGTTCGGTCAAACACGCCGACACGGCTGACTTCTGCACAAACAACAGCGTGCGCGCAGAACCAGCAGAAGCCAACGGTTCCCTCATCTGGCGCATTTACTTTAGGGATTGGGTTGCCTCTACAGGGGGAGGTGGTTTAATGCTTCACAGATGTGACTCCGCAAATAATAATAATTAAAAAAAAAAAGCTTCAGTTTTGTTAACAAATCGCTGTGAAAACCAGTAAAAAAAAAAAAAAAAAAAAACTTGACCTAATCCATTCCTGCTGTCCACCTGGTTATGAGGCAGTACAGAGTATTGCCTCATAAGTTGGAAAGTGAAAGCTTTGAGAATTTGTCGTTTGTGTTTTGCTGTCGAATGTGATATTTCTCTGATTTCTGAGTCACCTCCGTATCATTTCTCCTGTTTCTTCCAGGACCATACGCGAGTGGTCAGCCCCATTATCGATGTGATCAGCTTGGATAACTTTGCTTACTTGGCTGCATCTGCTGACCTTAGAGGAGGTCAGAACCCAAAACAAGGCAACACGCACGAGACGGCAGCACAACGTCTCTTACCCTATTTATGCTATATTACCAAAAATATTGAATCAGCCCTCTAAATTGCCGAAATCAATTTAGAGGCTGTTCCAGTCTTTTCCGTGACCACTTGTGTGAAATCCAGAAAGGCATTATGGACACTTAGATGCTCTAGTCTGGAATTGGCCCAAAACGAGGTCAACATGGTTAAGAGTGAGTAATGTTGGTATGCAGAGAGTTCTGACCACAATCCTGATAAAAGCTCTTTTGGGATACATCAGACTCAAAGCCAAGCCATCTCGTAGAACATCATTGTCTGACCTTACAAATACTCTACCGGAAGAATTGTTAAATACACCCAGAAAACACACTTCCAAACTTTCCAGGTTTTCACCAGATTTGGGGCACGAACATTCGGCTCTGATAGACATGGATGTCAAACACAATTTATCAGGTTAGGTCAATTTGCTTCAGTTGTTATAGTTGAGTCATCACGAGTTATTGGTTGCAGTAACTAAAACACGGAATAATTTTTTCCTTTTATTTATTTATTTTTTACTTCTGACTCCAATCATGCTGTCTCTTTCATGTCAGGATTCGATTGGAGTCTCCACTTCAAATGGGAGCAGATTCCCATCGAGCAGAAAATGGCGAGAAGCGACCCGACGCAGCCCATAAGGTACCGCCGTCTCTGATATCCGCCTCTATGTTTTTAAATGATTCAAACCCTGAGATGCACTATGCACACATACGATCATTTAAAATGATTTGCATTTTCAAACTTTAGGTTTTTAAATATCAGAACAATATATATATATTTTTTTTTAAGTTTGCTCATTTTGGTCTTTAGATTTAATGCAGGAAAACGTCACATTAAAGGGGCAGCGTTATGTAAAATTGACTATTTTCAGCTTTACATGGTATTTTAATGTTATCCTCTCATCAAATACATACCTGAAGTGTTGCTTGGATTATTTCATACATGTTTGAGAAATTCTTGATTCGCCATGGCAACCATTCAGCTGGGCAAAAAACGCCTGGGTGCACCAAGCCTTGCCTTCGAGAGCTGCTCCCCCACTCAGCTCCTTCAGACTAGCCAGCAGCAATCAGCAAACACCTGGTGGAACTGCACATCTATCTGAGCTCATTATAGGTGCTACTTCTCAGTCCAACGCTGGTTAAAACGTTATTAAAGGATTAACAACATGACTTCCTGTTGCGAACAGGAAGTCATGTTGTTAATCATGCATCACATGGATCACATGATCAATAACCGGATGTTGCCGCTGGTGCAACCCACGAAGAAGAAGACGACAGGGAGTAGTTGGAACGTGTTTTAATTTTAATGATCTATTGCGTTAACTAACTTATTCACCTGTGGTAATAATTGCGTTTCTTGTTTTATGGACCTACACACCTGCAGCTATCACTGCAGCAAAATGAGGTTCTATAAAGTGTTGACTCAGGAGGGCTGAACACAAATGCACACCACACTTTCCAGATTCACATAAAACTTGTAAATGCTTTTCTTTTTGCTTTAAAGCTTGGCACTGCGTTCTGTTGGCCTCTGTGATAAAAAAAAAAAAAAATCTCACTGAGATACTGTGAAGATGTGGCTGTAGTTTTTTTTTACAGTGTTGAAAAACGTAAGTATACCGTTAGTATTTTTGTGAAGTTTTGTTTTGGTAGCGATTAAATGTACATTTCTAAAACTCTTTGTTAACATTAATAAAGGTGAAAACTTGTCCTTGTCCTTTCATTTCCACAGGACTCCTGTCATTGCTGGTGGGATCTTCGTCATGGACAAGAGCTGGTTCAACCATCTGGGCCAGTACGACACTCACATGGACATCTGGGGCGGGGAGAACTTTGGTGAGCATTTGCTTTTAAATGGGAGTGTTTTCAGTAGACGGACTTAATTTTAGTGGATCTTTCTTTTTCGAAAAACCAAAAAGGAAATAGTTGAGACCAAAGCACCAGACTGAAGATTTTTACCATCCAGTTTTTGGTAGAAAAGAGAGAGAAAAGAGAAAAACGATGAGTCATCCAAATGGAAGTTTTTGAACTCATTTTATTATAATGCAATTAATTGATTTATGACTTATTGCGACAGACCTACCAACATACACTGAGATATTATAGGCAGGAATAGCATGCTACATTTAAACTAGCAGAAAATATGATTACTTCAAAAGCATTACTTTATATTGCTATGCATATAAATCAATAGTTTAATGCACAATCATTATTTTAAGCAGAACACATTAGAACTCAGTGAAATGTCTGCAGAAAGGTCAGGTTTCTGTTGGGTTTATTTCTACATATAGGCTGTCACGATAACAAACGTTGCTGGACGATAAATTGTCCCAGAACGTATTGCGATAAATGATAACATTGTTGTTTTGAGACCATTTGCAAGCAACATAATAGTAATAATGCCGCAATAATGCAGGGAGACTTTCTCAAGGATCAATAACCTTTAAATTATAATGAACATTTAAACACTGGAACTGGCAGACATTTTAAATATCCAAAATAAATGAAAACTTTCAGAAACAACAAATAAAATGAATTATGAAGTCTCTGTAAACTAAATTGTTTTTCAAAAAAAAAATCTAGTTGAGATCAAAACACCAGGTTGAAGATTTTTATCATCCAGTTTTTGGCAAAAAGAGAAAAACATCAACTCAAGCAAATGAAAATGATTGAGTTTCTTTTAATTTATCATGTGATTAATTGATTTGTTGTTTATCGTGGCAGGCCTGGCTGCACTCCTAATGAGGCATGCCTGTAACGCATAAAATGATGAAAGAAAGAAAAAAGTGAAAATGCCTTTCAGTCGTGATTTAACCATGACTCGTTTGGACGCTGCGCACATTGTTAGCCCACCGTCCGTGGAACTAGGAACAGAAAAAAATATCGACTGCGATAAACTTCACAACAGTAAAAATCTCTTTTGCATCTGCTCTCCATGAGACCTAGCTGGGGAATTCAGCCTTAGGGATTTTACGATGACGCAGTCTTTGGTTGTTGGGTAAGACAAATCACATCGATAAAACCGTGCCTGTCCTCGCGCAGAGCTGTCGTTCCGAGTCTGGATGTGCGGCGGAAGTCTGGAGATCCTTCCCTGCAGCCGCGTGGGTCACGTGTTCAGGAAACGCCACCCGTACGACTTCCCAGAGGGCAACGCTCTTACCTACATCAAGTGAGTGAGTGGGCTGGCTGTTTGCCTGCAGCATCAATTGAGAGCCGCCAACGCTCTTAATTCTGTGATTCTCTCCCAAAGTAGTGCACGACAAATGGAGTTAGATGTGAATAAACACGTCAGCTGACACATTTGACACATTTTACACGTGTTTTCATGATGCATGAGCTGTAAAACCTGTTTATTCCTCATCTTGAATGTGTTGTTGTTTTGTTAGCAATTGAAGGCAAGTAAACAATCAGAGAGCTCTGTTTGTGTGATGCTAGTCGTGCTAACGACTCTAATCGCCATTAAAAAACAACTGGATAAAAGAGTCGACTCAAAAAATTGCGTTGACAGAAAGCCTTGAAAAGTATTTCACACATTATGTTTTAGATATCTTATGTTACATTTACTAAAATCAGTATTTTTGTCCGGGGAACACACGTAGACTTGTGTTTTTTGTTTTGTTCATGCTAGCTATGCTAACTGTGACAAAAAACTATTTAAAAAATGACTACAGACTTCAGATTTTAAACAGCAAACTGTTATATTTTTTTGTTTTTTTTATTAAATGAAATAATAAAATAAAATAACAAACTGATAAATAAATAGAATCATTAAAACTGTTTTTAAAATACAAAACCCTTATACATTTGCTGACCTATCATAGGTAATACGATGTCACTTCCAATCCTATCCTAAATAATTAATGGCCGGTCACAGCAGGAACACTAGAAAATGTATTTTGTATTTTGTTTTTACATATATTATCCGTATGTATATATAATACTAACTCATTAAACCAGAAACTTTAATAATCTAAAATCGGTTTTGGCGGGTCAAAACTTGACATACGTCAGAAATCGGCCTCCTGACTCTGATTGGTGCATTTCTACTTCTGTTCTTCCTGCTAATTTCTCACCTGTTGCTAATATAAACTAAAAATCTAAATTCTCAAAGTGAAATGGAGCAGATGACATCAACAAACAAGTCTACATGGATGATTCTTACTTTTTCCCCCTTTTAGAGTTAATGTAGGCGTGAAACATGGACTCACATATGAACGCCCAAATCCACATGTTGGAAATCGACCACAAAACTTTTGTTCTGAAAGCGTTTTCCAAATTAAATCACTTGTTCTAAATTGCTAAAATACCCACAAATCTAACACCGTACAGCAAGATTTTCTCTCCGATGGAGCCAGAGTTTTTTTTCATTTATTTTTTTATGTCTGGAGTTATGTCCTCTTCCTGCAGTCATTAGAGCTGACTGCAGGAATCCCAGCAACACTCTAACCATGGCTTCTAAGCAGGTGTTGTGTCTGTACCGACGCAGGAACACCCGACGGGCCGCCGAGGTGTGGATGGACGAGTATAAACAGTACTACTACTCGGCACGGCCGTCTGCTCAGGGCAAAGCCTTTGGCAGGTTTGTCTCTTGGAATTATTCCCCCTCAGTGTGCGTGTGTGCGTGTGTGTGTGTATGGCACAGCGTGAAGACAGCCGCCCAAAAATAGGACTGGTAATGTTTCACACAAGTCGGATCCATTTTAGTCAGGCGGGGTACACTTTAAAAACAAAATGCTAACAGTCATGCTTTTTAAAAGGGCTGACTTAAATCTGATGTGTAATGAGCAATTATTTCCTATTTATATATACATGTATGCATGTACCCACATTTTTCAGAGGACTTTTACCAACCTTAGCTGTTTCTAAAGACAGACTGAAGAAAATCTGTTTCCCCATATTTGAGCGTAAACATTTGATAATGTTAAGACGTCTTGGTTGATTTGTATTTTTCTGTTTTCTAGTGCTTTCCATCATGTCTCCCTGTCATCGTCCATGATTTTTCTTGTTTCTTTTCTCTCTCTCTCTCTGTTTTTTTTTTTTTTTTCGTTGTTTGTTTTGTTTTTCATCTTGAAGCATTGCAGACCGCTTGACACTGCGGCGGAAACTGAACTGCAAACCTTTCCGTTGGTACATGGAGAACGTCTACCCCGAGCTGAGGTGGGATGATTTAGTAAAGGAAAGATTTTGTGTCATCTGCATTTGTTTTTGTAGGAGGTAAAAAAAAAAAAAGAGTTGAACCAAAGTCAGTGAGCTAAGTAAGAGTTAAATTTTGTTAAAATTTTTTAAGACGTTTTCTGAGCTGAGGAAAAACCCACATGGGACTAACAATCTTAGGTTTTTTTTCTGCTGAGAGACGTGAAACAAAAGAGGCAGGGAGAGGTTTCCTGATTTATTTAATACGTTAAGTTTCTTCTCTGTGCTTTTTGCTTGTACTTTTAGGTATTTCTTTAAAATATCTTAAGGACTCCAGCTAATGTCAACCAACATACACCACGGCTTTGAAAAAAATAAAGCGCCCACTGCACTGAACCCCATTGAAAACCTCCTGGTTGTTCCACCAAATATTGATTTCTGAACTCTTCCTGAGTTAAAACATCAGTATTGTTGTTCCTAAATGAATATTAACTTGTTTCCTTTGCATTATTTGAGGTCTGAAAACACTGCGTCTTTTTAGGTATTTTGTCCATTTCTCATTTTCTAAAAAAAATAAAAACTAAATTTTTGCTTGGAATTTCCGAGACATGTTGTCAGTGGTTCATAGAATAAAAGAGCAATGTTCACTTTACTTAAACATGTACCTATAGAAAGCTGAGCTAGAGAAACTGATCATTTTAAGTGGTCTCTTAATTTTCTTCAGAGCTGTATATCATATTTATGACAGTTTTGAGCAGTTCTACCTCCACATGAACATAAATGGTTTCCTTTTTGTAGTTATGAATCAATATTTACACTTCCTTGCAAACACATTCACTTTTTGTCACATTAGAACTACAAATTTCAATGTATTTTGTTGGGATTTTATGGTGTACGGAAGTATAAACGTACTTGATTTTGAAAAATATAAGATATTTAAAAAAAAAATAAAATCTGAAAAGTGTGCCTGGAATTTATATCTAGGCTTTAAAATCCTTTCAAAAAAATTTTCAGATTGTCGCTGAAAGCCTAAGAGATGGAGTGAGCCAAATTGATCCTTTATTTAATTTTTGGAGAAAAAAACAAATACAGACATAGCTGAATTTCCCTTGACATAACTTTAATTCTGAGGTCAAAAGCCTCTATTTTTACTGTGTGGTATATTAAAAAAATGATTGAATTAGCCTGGAAAAAGTAATCGTGTAACTCCAAAGAGGTTAGCAACCCACCAAGTTCAAAATCAGTCACCCAGATGTAACCGACTTCAGATGGGAGCTTTTGAATTGATTCATCTCGGGATCTCAGAAGCTTATGCTGCTGACCTCTTCCCCACTGCTTGTGCTCCGAATAACTGGACTCTGATAGAGTAACTGTATATGTCCAGAAGAGCTGACTGTAACAAGACACAGTACTTATGGAGCGAAGCAATTACTCTGTACAGCTGTCCATCACCGGAGTCTATCTGTTCTTTATTGTTTGTAATAAGATCGTTTCATCAGCCTTCTTCCTCTCCGTCTCCGGTTCCTGCAGGGTCCCTGAGCAGGAAGCCGTGTCCAGTGTGCTGAAACAAGGCGGCATGTGTCTGGAGACCCGTGGGAGGGACGGCCTCGGACTGGCGGAGTGCCGCGGCGCCGGAACCAACAGGCCTCAGTCGCAGGTCAGGAGACCGGGGATGAAAGTTCGCTTTCTAAAAGTACTTTTAGTTTCAGCTTCAAAGGGATAGTACAACTGACTTCTGTTCTCTCATCAAAAGCGTACCTGGAGTGTTGCCGTGATTCTTTCATGCATGTTTGAGAAATCCTTTAATCTCCCAAGGCAACCATTCAACTGTGCAAAACGTCTGGGTGGACCTAGCTCCGCCTTCAAGGACGTAGCTCCTCCTCAGAGCTGCAGTTTATAAGCTTCCACCTCATAAAGTAGCTCTCCCACTCAACTCCCCCACTCAGCTCCTTCAGACTAGCCAGCAGCAATTAGCAAACAGCTGGTGGAACTGGACATCTGTTCAGCTCTCGATACTTTTCAATTCAACGCTGGTAAAAATGTTGTGAAAGGGTTAACAGAGGAGCCATGTTGTGATAACTTCCTGAAGGCAGAGTTCCAGAAAGAGCAGAAGTTTTTAAAGAGACAGCGACCCAGTTTCAGCATGTTAAATTACAAAGTCAATTTTCTTTTAAGTCATATTTGATATCTACAGCATTTTTATAACTATTGGACCTGACATAGTTACTTTTTCGTGCTATAAAATGGGACTGTGTCTGGAAAATACAAAATACTTTAAAATATAACTTAGGGTTCCAGTGAAATTAAAGAAGATGATTTTTATTTTCATTTAGATTATTTTCCTGTACATTTCAGGTCAAAATGTATATCATTGCTGCATCATTATTTGTGATTTTCCTGGATCTCCTTAATTGGTCCAGTTTGGTTGTTTTCTTTTGTTTTATATTCCAAAACAAAATTCCAATTCTAGTCTCTTTGCATAAAAAATGTCAAATTATCTGACACAGGCAGATAAAATATTAGCTGTGTAGGTGTAATTCACTTTTACAATATATCAAATTATATTAATAACAACAAAATACTAAAATATGTGCAATTTAAACAATTTAAGCTAATTGATCACTCATTAAGGTGTCTTTAGTCGTCTTCAGGCATTTAAAAAAACATGTGGCATTCATTCATTTCAGATAATTCAGCTTATTTCAATTTAATCAGTTTTATTTGGTCCAGTTTTGTTCAGCCTGATTGTGTTTAATTCAGTCAGTTAATTTCCATTCAGTTTAATTAAATTCAGTTCAACCCAACAGAGAAAACCGCTTTGGTAGCCGTAACGGTGGGGGGAAGTAGCAGAGCTGTCGAGCCCTTTGGGAAATATGGCGAAACGATTTCATTTCAAATCAGTTTTAATCGCCTGAGAGAAACAAAACTGCTGTTTTGCCAGGGGGGGAATGGAGAGTAGCAGCACTGCTGAACCGTATTCATGTCAGTTCATTTCAGCTGATTGATTAAAGGAACCTGCTGCGGTCAGACTCAATATTTCCAGGACATTTCTGGCATTAGTTGATATTTGTCATAGGTCAGCTTTGGGAGTGAGTCAGATAAATCAGCCTTCATAGATCACTAACTAAAGCTCTGGACCAAGAAACGTCCTCACAGTTCCTTCACAATAAAAGATTCGATCCTATACATGTGACACTGTAGCATACACAACTTTACCAGCAGCTAAACTCTGCTATCATGCAGCTTATGGACACATGTAGGGCAACACGTTATTTACCACAAGTCAGTAACAATAGACGTGTGATCAATATCATTGGATTATATGGGTAATAGATTATTTATTAATTTCACTGAACTCCGATCCAGAACCACATGGCATTCTGGGGGATGTAGGCAGAGTACAGGTTTTAGCTGCTCAACCTGTCATGCCTGGCTCATTAATAGTGGCATCTACTAATTCACTTTAGTGAGTTAGTTGATGCTAACTCACTGATGTTAGTTGTTGCCAGGTAACTCTTTAGTTACAAAGCAGCAACCTGTTGAGTAACGTGCGCAGCAGCTATTTCAGGTTTTCCCACTGTTCCTCATAATTGCTTGAAAATAAAAAGCAAAGGTGGGGAGTATAAGCTGTGGATGAAATAATATTTCAGATATTTAAAACAAAAAAAACTAATCAATAAATATTGATATCAATAAATATATCGTGATATATTTTTCTGTCATATCGTATAGCCATATGGAAAATTCCATGACATAAACTTTTAAACGCTGATACACCACATATTCCACACATAAACAGCCCTGCTGTGGAAGTGAGACAAGGGCTACTGACAAGTTGCAACAGTTTCACGCTACTTTATGCAACTACTTTGTCTGCGCTGATGAAGAATTACTCACTTCCGCATGCTGAATGCTTGGAGTGGCTCCAGCTGACGGCTGCTAAACCTGTTCTGTGATGAATTTAGCTAATCATTTGAAAACTTTTAAAAGCATTCAACTTTCATTCTCAGATGTTTAGTTGATCCTTAATGATGTAACAGAACTTGAGCTAATTTCTTAACATTTAGATGCGCACAACATGCTATGTCTATATATGCTAACATACATGGAAAGATAGGAAACTATGACAGCAGCTTTAACTCCCTAGAAAGTCTCTACAGTACAGTGGGAAATTATTTTTTTCAAAACTTCAATTATTGTTGAAATTTAGAATGCAAATTTGAATGTCACTCGTAATGTTTTACTTTAAATGAGCAGTTAGTGAGAAAAATATATGTTGACCAGGCAATGTGTCCACATCCTCAACTGGTTTCTGGGTTTTGCAGAAGTGGGAGCTGGTGGAGCCGCTGATTCGGCAGCAGGACCTGTGCCTGGCTATTTCTGCCTTCACAGCAGGGTCAAAGGTCAAGATGGAACTCTGCAACTCCAAAGAACCCAGACAAGTAAGGCGAAGAAACACTTTTTTGCAATAATATGTTGGTCTCAAAACATTACAAAAATATTAGGTTTTACCGGTGATGACCGGTGATGAATGGGTTTTTTGCAACTTGTTCTGTGTGTATGAGCAGCAAGAGTTTAAAATCTTGTGTGTTTTTCAGCTAGCAAATGAAAGATAACTAAAACACAACATATTAGTTTTAAGTTGAGGAGTCAAAAATCTTTCCAAATCTTTGTTTAGTTATGCCATCATACTGTTTATGTGTCACAAATGTCCCATATACAATTAATTATCATCCATCCATCCATTTTCTTCCGCTTTATCCGGGGTCGGGTCGCGGGGGTAGCAACTTAAGAAGGGAGGCCCAGACTTTCCTCTCCCCAGCCACTTCTTCCAGCTCCTCAGGAGGAACCCCAAGGCGTTCCCAGGCCAGCTGAGAAACATAGTCCCTCCAACGTGTCCTGGGTCTTCCCCGGGACCTCCTCCCGGTGGGACGTGCCCAGAACACCTCACTAGGGAGGCGTCCAGGAGGCATCCTGACCAGATGCCCAAGCCACCTCAACTGGCTCCTCTCCAGGTGGAGGAGCAGCAACTCTGAGTCCCTCCCGGATGACCGAGCTTCTCACCCTATCTCTAAAGGAGAGCCCAGACACCCTATGACCCAAAGCTTATGACCATAGATGAGGGTAGGAACGTAGGTCGACCGGTAAATCGAGAGTTTCGCTTTTTGACTCAGCTCTCTCTTCACCACGACGGACCGGTACAGCGTCCGTTTCACTGCAGACGCTGCGCCAATCCGCCTGTCGATCTCCCACTCCCTTCTTTCCCCATTCATGAACAAGAATGGGGGAAGAATACTTAAATTCCTCCACTTGGGGCAGAACACCCCCCCTCCCCCCCCCCGACCTGGAGAAGGTACTCTACCCTTTTCCGGCTCAAGACCACGGCCACGGATTTGGAGGCACTGATCCCCATCCCAGCCGCTTCACACTCAGCTGCAAACCGATCCAGACTCTGAATTATCAGTATAACAGAAAATGTATAATTTTAGGTAAACATATGCCTGCAACCTCTTCTTCTTTAACAAGATTTATACTAACCAAGGATGGAGACTTGAGTTTCAGACTCGACTTATGCTGTAAATGCTTGAATTTTGACTTAAACTCATGGTCTAATAGTCTTATGAAAAATGTCACGTATTCTGGAGTAAAAATAATGCAGCAAATTTTACTGAACAGAGTGTAACAATGTTGCGTTACAATGTTGGGCTATTAGTAGGGTATAAGAATAAAATGGTTCTTTCAGACCTGAGACTTGACTTGGACTTTCCCTTTAAAAACGTTACGTCTGGCTTCAGTTTGGGAAGAATGACTTGTGAACATCTCTGGTGTTTACCTCAATAAACAATTTTAGTGAGTTCGGTACTTGTCTTATGCCCTCTAGTTGAGGATCTAAGTACTACATGTGGCAATTTATCACTTTATCATATATTCCAACATGCATGCACCTTCCAGAAACAGGTTTTTATTGAAACCAAAAGTATTTTTTGTGAAATGGTTTCAGAAAGGGAAGTCGTTCAAAAACCAAAACCGCCAATATTAGGTCAAAGATAATCTGCTAAACACAGCAGCTGTGTTAAAATGACTATTTCAAAGACCTACGTTGTTAAGTCATGAATTAACAGTGATAACCCAGGTCTGGTTACTGGGAAGCCTGTAAAATCAAAACATTACTTCGATATAGTACCGGTCTAACAACGCGAAGTGGGCCACACTATTTCTTAAAAATGACCCAATCATGGCCTGATCTATAGAAATGTAAGAACAACTTTTTTGCATTGACTCAACTTAAACAGATCAACTCATCAATCTTTTGTTTTATCCAAAAGTTCACACTGCTCACGTAAGACGACTACAAACAACAAGTAGATGAGAATGGCCTTTTATCCACTTGAAGTCTTTTATTAAACAGAATGTTCTGTTATACAATCCAAACCACGGGAAAGTGGTGATCAACTTTCACAGGTTTCGAATTGCTCCATTATGATACATATAGGCTTTCACAAAGGAAGCCAGAACAAAATTTAAATCACTGTAAAGCCAGTTGCCAAAACTGTTCCTGACTAAAAAAGAACACCAAGTCCAGCCAATGGCTCAGAAATCAATTGTTCAACAGAATTTTTTTGCCAAATGGATCAACTTAACAAAAAAAAATAAAATAATAATTTTCTGACTATTTTCTAATCACCAGTGAGTTAAATCATGACGGGATTTTAGAAAAGAGGTAGTTTGAGATCAGACGTTGAGCTGCCAAGGGACCCGTGTTGGAAACCAGTGACCTTATTTTGCTAATGCAGATCCTGGCAGTGATTTTATAAATGCGGGAGCTGAACAAGAGCTCTTAAAAACTCCAGACCCTCCTTGCTCATTCCTTCTTCTCCTTTTCTTTCTTTTTCTATTTTTTTCATTTTTTTTTTATGTCAAATGTGAACTTCCTACACGGACAGAGAGTTTGCAGAGATGGCCTAACCGTGTGTGTCTGGACGTCTTCGGACTCCCGCCAGGTCTTCTTCCTTGGCCCGTCTTGATTCTTTCAGAGTTTTTTGGCAACGTTTCCCCATCAGCAATCAACCGCTCAATGCTGATGGAGACATTTGGCATCTTTGTCTCTTATTCCCTGGAAAGAAAAGCGGGGGGGGAAAAAATTCTCCTCTCGACTGTGCACTGATCTTTTTTCTGTGCGCCAGCGGACATGTCATCCATCACCGGCATTACTCTGGCTTTTCGTAATCTCTCTCCTGGAAAACGGTCTGGAACGTTTATGGCTTTTCTTTCTTGCTATTAATAGTTTGTAGCCACTTTCTGTTTTTTTTTTGTTTTTTGTTTTTTTTTAATACCGGTCAGTTCTGGGTGGTTTTCAGAAAATATTGTTTATTTCTGCTTTACAAAATTAAAGACTCTGCATAAATGAAATTATTATAATTAAATCCAGCGCTGTGTAAAAGCCAGTAGATACCGTCCCCTCCCGCCTCGTCTCTCTGCGTTTTGCTTCCAAGAAGCCACATTCTCTTGTAATCTTTTAAAGTGGTTTTCGTCAATAGTTCTCTGGGCTGTCTGAAGGTCAGTTCAAGTTTTTCCTTTCAAATTTTTTACTACTCCTCCCCTGCATCTGACCCATTTCTTAAGAACATGCTTTTGTCTGTTAACCCTCCTAACACCGACCGATGAAGTAAACACAGTAACTTGATAAAGTATTCATAACCCTTGAACTTTTTCACATTTTGTCATGTTAAACCACAAACTTGAATCGTTTTTTTGTTTTTGTTTGTTTGTTTGTTTTTTGGGGATTAAACAACTCAAAGGAGAGCGCAGTCCCAATGTAGAAGCAAAATGGTTTTCGTTTTTTTTTAAAAGGTTTTCAAGAAGAAATCTGAAAAGTGTGTGGGAGGCGTGCCTATGCAGCTGCTACAAGCCAGCACCGCAAATCTTCTTGGGTGTGTCTCAACCAGCTCTTAACATGTAGAAACTGACATTTTTGACCATTTTTCTTCCGAAGTCATCACGGTCGATGGGAAAAAAAGGAGTATATTTCCGCTAAAAAAAAACTCAGAAATTTTCTAGGAAAAATCGGGGAAATTTTCAAGCTCCAAAAGTAAAAAATCTGCAAGAAAAAAAACTCAAAAATTTTGAGCCAAGTTTTTTCTAGAAAATCTCTGACATATAAAAATTTCTGAATTCTCTCTTGCAAATTCTTTATTTTTCAAACTCTGAAATTTCCATGTTTTTTTTCCCCAGAACACTCCAGAGATTAAACCCAAAATTTTGGGGGTTTTTTCTTAAAAATTTTTGACCTTTAAATGCTCTTGTTGTTTTTTTTTTTTGTTTTTTGTTTTTTTTAGAAAATTTCTGACATTGATCTCAAAAGTAGGTTTGAGTTGAGTTGTTTGTTGGAACATTGCCTTTTTTTTGGACTGTATACGCTCCAGTTAACGGTCGACCGATTACTACATTCGTCAGCGATTATTCACGTTTAATTGTATTAATCAACATTAATATGATTAATCGTGGCTAATATGATTAATCGTATTAATCAAGGTTAGTCGTGATCAATACGATTAATCGTCTCAGCCCTAGTCATAACAGTTGTAACTAACTGAAGTCAAATCATCTAATTATTCAATAATGATAGACTTTTTTTTTTTAAATATTAGTATTAGTATTCATATTGACAATACTAGATGAGTCTTTACTTGGTATTGGATCAATACCAAATTGCCCAGTATTGCTCACCTTTGTTACATAACTTATTATCCTACATGCAGCATCCCTAAACCTGCACTGCATGTTCCATCATGTCACCAGAAGTCACAGCAGTGTCCCAGTTAAAGTTAATTTCCGTCTCTGGTTCTGCTGTCCAAACATGCCCGCTCCTCCAAACAGGTCGTCCCCCGCCCCTCCCGCCCCTGCACCACTACATATTTACTCTGACTGACACCCATCAACAGAGACACTTTCTCGGGGATTTTAAGATTAACCCCTCGCTCGGCCGCAGACGTCCTCCATGTGACTTCATAAATCTGTACTTAACACTCTCGTGCCTCCAGTTCAGCGCCTCTATCCACTTATCGATTGAGCTAAAAAAAGGAGGCAGACGCCTCGTCCTTTGTGGTCTGTGGGCATGAGGAACAAACTGTCTCACTGTCTGCAGCTTCTGGCTCATTTTTCCCCGTCCAACCTGCCTCGCCGCTTTACGTGCAGAAGCTTTAAGGGGGAAAAACAGATTTGTGTGGAATAGAAGGAAAGTAATCATTCAGGAGTCATTTTTAATGCATTGGCTGGAGCTACTGTGAGTATTATCGCAGTTCTGGTAGTGGTGAAATATTGGCTTTTAGTCCCTTGTAAAGATGAGTAAAAACCTTAAAATGAATACATCTTTTATTGCATTATTTCACACCTTTGAAAAAAAATACAGCCCATGTTGAGAAACAACTGTTTATGGAGGAAAAACAATAAAAAATCGCCAGTGGGAAAAATTATTAATAACCCTGTTGGCACGGCTGCACTCTATGTGCCTCTCAGCGTGCGCTGTTGCTGCTGAATTCATGTTGTTAAAAGAAATGAGTTGATAAAGTGAGTTATAAAGTGAGTTATAAAGTGTCTGTAAACAAAATTGTCCTTCAGAAAATGGGCTAATTGAGGTGAATGGACCAAACTGAAGACATTTATCATCCAGTTCTTGGTAGAGAGAGAGAGAAATGAGAAAAACGAAGAATCGTGCAAATGGAAATTATCAAGCTCCCTTTAATTTATCATAAAATTAACTTATTTATTGCTTATTACGACATACCAATTTGTAGTTATTTATTTAGAATGTTATTTATTGGGTTTTGCATGTATGTATTGATTGGGGTGGCCAACAATTTTTCCAGGGTTGGCCGTGGCCCCCCTGGATCCACCCCTTTGGGTCGCCACTGCTTCCATAAAAACAAAAAATAAAAATAAAAACATGGCTGAAACACGGACACGGTTTGATCCCAAACACACACAAACGCTAGTTTTGGCCTAAAGTATGCGAGCTAACATTAACCTTCTGGAACAATTCTGACTTTAAGCTTGTTGAAAGCCCAAGAATCATGCTTAAGAGCTGAGTCTGTACCAGCTAACCAACAAATTTAAACGAGTTCTTCGAATTCTGCTAAGAAAAATGCAGCCAGAAGTATCCCAAAAGCTTATTGATGGCCCCTAAAAACCGCTTGCTCGGGAGCATTTAACCAGATATTGATCCTTGTATCTACAATTAAGCCTGCTTGTATGTTTTAGGCACACTGTAAATGGAATAGTGAGAAGTGGGGCAAAATAAATAAATCCCACCACTTCCCAAAATGACAATTAGTATCCACAGATGTCATCTAAAACAAACTGTCCCCTTCCTGCTGCTGCTGCTGCGCGGCACAGCTGGAGGCTCTGTGACTTTTCCACTCCGCAAACTGTTAGTCAGTAATTCACGCGATTACTCTAATCCAAGTCTGAGTCAGGCTGCATTACTCACTACTAACATGAACCTCCTGTGCTTACACACACACACACACACACACGCACACGCACGCACCCACTCCCACCATGGAACACAAACCGGAGAAGCTCGCCAGCGTGTCTGTGCAGACTGAAACAGCTTTTTTTTTGTTTGTTTGTTTCTGTTTTGTTTTTTCTCTCGTCTTTGCAGAAGTGGAAGCCAAAAGGCCCGGCTCTCCAGCACATGGTGAGCGGCCTCTGCCTGGACAGCCAGAGCACCAGCGGACCCCTGGTCATCGCGCAGTGTCGCCCCCAGGTGGCCGGACAGTTGTGGGAGCCGCAAGTTACCGTCTGAATGAGGAAGACTTGGAGTTGCTGAGGGACAGAAGAAGTAAAAAGAAGAAAAGAAGAAGAAAAAATCTTTACTTTTCTGATGTCAACCTCTGGCTGCTCGTTTTAAGGCCTTGTTGAGGGGGAAAAAAAAGAAAAAGGAAAAAAAACCCACCAGAGGTCTTGTGTGTACAGTGCTCTCTGTCCTTTCCGGGATGCTGCAGATCTATGTATTCTTATCTTTCCACTGAAAATGTTGCACATTTCACTTCTTCGTTTAAGTTTCTACGATCTGCTCTCGTTGGAAGCGATTTGACGAGTGCAAACCGTCACTGTAGCAAGCGCGCCGAGCTGCACCTTCGATCAAAGTCGCTGCTTTCGTAAAGCGGGGCAGTTTTAGCTGTGTACATAGGCCCTAAAAAGAATAAGGGGGGAAAAAAATGGGAGCTTTTTATCGCTGATTGGCAAAGCACTGTCAGGACATTATTTATTGTTTTGCACGGTCAGACCCAAAGAATGTTTTGTTTTTTTCCTTTTGGTTCTGTCTCTATTAAATAATAAAAAATAAAAAAAAATTCTGTAAATATCTGAAACAGGTTATTGTTTTTTTTGGGTAAAGTAATCTATATGTGGTTTTAAAATTAAAACTTGTCTAAAGAGACAATAGCATTGGAACCGTTTGTAAAATAAATTCCTTTGCTGCATAATTATACTGTTAATATTAAAAAAAAAAAAAATCACAATCGCGTGCTGTATTTTATTTTATTTTTTTTTATTTTTTTTTTGGCAAGTACCACATCTAAGATGTTCTCTCTTTCCTCCATGTCTCTGTTTAAGACCGGCATCCCCGCAGCATGATGCTGCCACCGCCATGTTTCACAAGAAATGGAGATATCCATGTGTCTTGGTAAAGTAACATGCAAAAATATTTTAAAAATTATGTTTGGAAATGTTTTATGGGTTGTTGAAGCGTAGAGGTCAGCCAAATGAGCATGTCCCCACTGACCAATGCAAATTTTTCAATGAATATAAAACAAATAAAAAAAAATAGCCAGTAACTGCAAGTTATTTCTACTAATATAAACATTTTTTTTAGAATACTTTAAAAAAAAAAAATATGAGAAAAATACATGAATTATTTATAAAATCGCACTTTTCAATCATGTCCCTCCTGTTTTGTTCAACCCAGTAACAGCGTATCTATTCCTCCTTTTTTATAAATTATGGTTCAGTCCAATTTTCCCAGCACCCTGGAAGTGACGTCACTTCAGTCGCTTCCCGCTCGCACTGTAAAGAGATTTAAGTGTTAGGAAAGTTTCTTACCTATATTTAATTATTTTTTTATCCAAACATCGTCATTGTCAAGCACAACCATTCAACCCTGTTACACACGTAAATGATATTTATTGTTTGGGAAAAAGTAAAGAATTGTCTTTGAAACATGTATTAATTTCTTGTTTCCATCATATCATATGTTGCTCCACACCCTAGCTGATGTGGACTTATGGCAACTTTTAGTGAAAATCTTCAACCCCGCTACAGTCTGGTCAACTTTTACACTGGCTTCAACCCCGTAACGTGATACATTGTTATATATATTTTTATATATATAATAACAGCAAATATTAGACTAATATTTGTTGGGCTGTATGCAAAGTTTAAAGAATGATTCAGAAACATAAAAAAAAAAAGCCTGATTTCATTTTTATTTTTAAGTGTATTTTCATGATTTATGGAAAGCGCTTTTACATCAAGTTGCCATATTCTACTTATCAGTCTAATTATTATGATTCAGAATTAAATAAAATATACTTACAACTAGTTATTTTAATCAAGGGACGGGTGATCTCAAAGGAACTGGAGGAATTGGTTTAATTATGTTATACAGTTATAGAGGAATCAAATTGTCCCGTTACTTAAAGCAACCTAAGTGACAAAGAAATTCGTAATACTGTTTGGGATTTCATGCATAAGGTGGGGAGACATGTTTTCTTGGAGTTTCAAAAAGTCCTTCAATAGATGTAGCGTTCAAAAACACCTTCTTTTTTTTTTGTGGTATATGTTTTTAGTAACCCGAGATCCCAAAATGCACCGCATTCAGAGAATCACCCAGCTGCGGTGACTGACTTGGCAGGGAAACTATTCTGTCTAATTCCTGTTGCTACGAAATTAGTCGCAGTTCCTGGAGACAAGATGGCTGAAGTCTTGGAGGCGTGCCCTGGCGAATCGACCATTGTTAATAAATAAATAAATACAAGTGAAGTTGTGAAGATGAAACTTTGCTGGTGAAGCGGGCGGCTCGTTAAAATGATGAATGCCTGAGTTTATTAATTTGATTACCCTCTTGATAACCGCTGCAGCGTGATCTGCTGTCTGGAGGAGTTATGGCGGCAAGGTCAGACCGAATTCATGGAAAGTTTGCCAGCTCCCAAGACAAAACGTGTCTGCTTTTAGGCGAGCCAATGCCAAATGATTTATCTGTTTATTTATCTAGCATATTTCATTAAAGCGACGTGTGCTTCCATTGTAGCGGGGGAAAAAAGAGCAAGCAAGAGTGAGGCCGAGACTCGATTAATCACCTCTGACACGTTCGCATTTAAAAACCAAGGTCAAATCTTCTTTACATTTTACGTATGAAAAAGTGACATATCAAAAAATGATTTCCTCTCTTCCATAATCAATGGAAACAACGTCATGAACTTTACAGAAATCAACATTTTAATTGTTGACCGAACTTCCAGTATTTTGACAATGTATGTCCTTCCCGCCCTAGAAAAGCCTTGTTTCTCATAATTATCGAGATAGCTATCTCACAATTATGAGATGTTATTTTGAGTTAGCTTTGGAAGAATGATGTCAAATTAAGCCTCTGGACATTAAAGAAGTCTACAAAAGCAATTAATCGTCTTTGGTTGACGGGAAAAAAAATCGACGGATGATGTAGCAGCGGTTTCTTTCGCTAAGCGACAGCTACTATAAACTATAAATATGTCATCATAGACTGACGGGTTACTGGCACATTTAAAGCAGAAGGAGAGGATGGTTGACCCTAATAGTACCTCGTTATGTCATTATGGTTAAGTCATAATTGTGAGAAACAAGTTTTGCGTTTGTTATTTTTATCAGAGTAGCGGAAATGGGCTTCCACGGTGATAAGCTCCAAGTCTTTGAGGTTGGAAGTCCTCCATGCCATCACCCTAATCTCCCTCCAGCGATTCAAGTCAGAACCGCTACAGAACGATGATATCACTTCCAGTCAGAAAACCCATTATAATAGATGTAAACAAAATAATAATAAAACACCGACAAGAAAAGTAATTAAAGGAGTTTTTCTTTTTGTTAAGTTGGACCTTTCCAGAATTATTTCTATAGCTATATACAGCTGAGAAACCATTCTGGATAAAATTTGTTGTGGCTCATCCTTTACCACTGACTGGTGGTATCCCAGATAGTGGCATCTGTCTAGTAAAAGTATCCGTGAACCTTTTTTTTATATATATTATGTTCACTCATAAAAACAAATTTTAATGTTTTTTTTTTTTTTGAAAAAGTGATTTCTTGCTGAGGTTTGGATGAAAGCCGAATCGTTAGGCTTGTTTTTACTCCTTGTTGTTGAACTTACCACTGTCGACCACAAGAGGGGGGAATATCCTAATAAATAAAAGAAATGGCACGGCGCCTCTCACACACACACACACACACACACACGCACAAACTGTTATCACTTTGAAGGCTTGGTGGATGGGTTTTTTTGCGGTGTACTTTTTTTATACAAACCAAAATGTATATATTCTATTGAGATTAATACAATAATAAGGCAATAAAAATAATAGAAACTGTAGGTATTTCACAACGAGAAGTAGCATTTGCCACTGAGGTATTTCGACAAACATTTGTATGACAGTCAACCTAACTGGCTTGACAACTTTGTTGCCTTGGTTTGTGTGTGTCTCTGTCTGTGTGTGTGTGTGTGTCCTTTGTTCACTTTGTAACCTTTGCGGCCGCCAAATATGCTACACTGCAGCTTTGTAGACTTCAAAACTATGTGAGGAATGCTGATAAACTTGTGGCCTTTTAGAGGGGCCAATGTGTCACCATCAGGGTGGAGGGGTTGCACGCACACAGGGGTAGAAGATGAGGACAATGCATGTGGGGAAAAAGGGAGAGTTTCAAGCTGCTTGAGAAATTAGGAACAAGAAGAAAATATAAAGTACATTTAAAAAAAATAACAATTTAAATCCTCTGTCTGGAATTTGGATGACTTTAGGGGACAATTCCTGAAGTTTTGCGAATAAACTCGCAATTTATAAATTTCACTTCGCATTTTCTTCTGCATCGATTAGCCTGCATTACAGCATAGAACTATACCAACGTCATATGTCATCAACGAGTAATGATTGGTCTATTTATAGCCTTAAACTAATGCTATTTGTGACATATGAATCAAGATCTAAGAAAAAAAAAAGAGAAGCTTTGCATAAACATTTACAGTACATCTGGAAAGTATAATCACAGTGATTAGTAATCACAGTGCATCACTTTTTCCATATTTGGTTATGTTGTACTCCTACTCAAAAATGGACTACATTATTTTTTTCCTATCATAAATTCATAATATTATGTAAAAAAAAAAAAAGAAAAAAAAAAGTCTAAAAGGCTGTGTTGCTGTATTTTTTTTCTCTAAAAATAAAAGCAAAACCAAAAATGTATTTACAAGTTTTGCTGCACACCGCACTGAACAAACCTTTTTTGGAGCATTTTCTACCATTCTCATATTCAGATTCTTTCAGATTCAGTCAGGGTTATGAGGGATGCACGTTCAAGTTCTGGCTGTTTCAGTGTTCTGCTTAAGTTTTATTACAGTAGATGACTGTGTTTCTCCAGGTGCTCCTTTTTTTTCAGAATTCAGATGTTCGTAATGCCTAACTTGGCACTATGCCATAAAGCTCTAATTGGTGGTGTATGTTAGCAAGCGTTGACCTTCCAGGTGGATCTTACATCTCCTCCTGGAAACAATGGAGGTACCATGGTAACAGTTTTTTTTTTTTTGTCATCTCTCTGACAGAGGAATGCTGATTACTCTTTGATTACTCCGGTTGGTTGGATGTTCAGTTCTGGCGTTTATTCTGGTGTTTGACACCGCTTCTTGGAAGTCTTGGAAATCCATAGACCGTTTCGCTTAACTTTGTTGTTTGGTTTCTGCTCTCATAACCGTACGTTTTGATCTTTATCTTGCTGAGAGACGCAACAAAGATCCATTTTCAGTTGACCGGGAGAGTCTGAGTGATTCGTTACGAGGGAAAAAAGAAAGAATGAAAAATAGAAATGCCGTGCACTGTAACAAGGTTTTCAGGGTGTTTGAGAGAGAAACAAAGCCATCCTGTCACAGATCTTTTATCTCACTCAGAATGGGGAATGAAGTAGGGTTTGTTCAGCATTTTCTTCCTAGCCACATGGAGTGATTGTTGCTGTAAAGTTAAGTTTTTTTTTTACCTCATCTAGCCAAACAACACGGTTCCAGTTAAATTCCCAGAAAATTTCATGTTTATGTTTGAACCTTCACCTATGGTCATGAAATGTGTGAATGCCATATTAGAATGACAATGGGATTGTCAGGTTTAAGGCTGTGAATTCCCAAACATATAAGTGGCTTTAGCTGTTGCTACGACGACCTTAAGAAGCTGCATTTATTTTTTGCTATGTTTATACCACTTTACCTATTACTAGGTGCTATACCTTCCAACTTTCAATGGTCCGTTTTTAAGGGGCAATAATTGTTTTTCTAACATGCCATGTTAAATAAAAAACTTACATTCCTGGTTCCAAAGTTGAAACTTTACATTGCTGTATTATCTTTTGAGGCATGCTTGTCTCAAAAGATAAATATCAGAAATGCCTTGGTTTTATGAAAGATCATTTTAAAACTAGTATATAAAACAGAATGTGTGATTGTGTTTTTCATTAAACTCAACATTTTGTATTTCAAAGCCCGGTCCACACCCCAACCAAATCAATCACACAAACGGATGACGCAGTCAGGAGAACGCATTAGTCACCTGAAGTACCGGTACTTCTCGCTATAAACAGCAGTTTTCCAGTGTCTCCATCCCCGTTGCACCACCGAGAGTGTGAACCTGCCTACAGTACTATCAACTATCGATCACCTCAGAGCTGCGCGAGCGGTCCAATGAGGTCACGCGGAGGCGGTCCGTTGCTAAGGAGGAGGTTTGGTTGAGTCTCTGCGTAGCAGCCATTCAGCGGCGGTGGCTGAAGCGATTGGACTGCGAGGGCTTCTCCGAGACTTTTTGTGGAATTTGAATTATTTTGGCTCAGCACGGCTCGCAGGTTATAGGTGACGGCTTCAGGGGGACAGCTTGTGGGTCGCCGAGGTGGTCACAGGTAAGTTAAAGTAAAAAACGTAGAGTCCTGCAGGGACTAGCATGCCCGGTGAAGCTTGTGTTAGCTCGCCGAGCTAAGCACCACTAGCCTCTCTGAATGCGGCACACGCAGCTACGTTACCTCCCAATTTCAAGGCATTTACTTCTCTTGCTCACTCGACTGTTTGACAGAATGGGGGGGGAAGAAGCTGTAAATATTTCCACCGCTCTTAAAACGTCTTGAAAATGTCCCATTTCGCCTGAAAGTGACCGGTGAAGGTGGCAGGTTTTTCGGTTAGTTCCATCCTCATTCTGACAATTAGCCAACGACTCTCAAGTTACCTGAATAACTTTGAGGAGGAGGAGGGCGTCTGTCAGCGTAACTAGTGGATGCATCGCCGACTAAAATATGCAGTCACCCAGCACATGAGCTGTCACGACTTGTTTTCACACACACTGTCACACGGCTCGCTTGTGTAATGCCGTCGTCCCAAATGTTGACCGCCGTAGAAAACCACGGGATTTTATGCGCTGCGAAGTTTGTAGAGACGAGGTGTTGCGGTCCGTCTCCTGTCGTACCGAAACATACGTTTGAAAACGACACTAGCTCACGCGCCGGGCAGCCAGCCTGGTTTAAGTCGTGACTCATAGTTTTAACACGCGGAAAAAAAAAATGTGTGTGTATATATA